>JARWKJ010000007.1:1423207-1485707 GCA_029959095.1 Rhinichthys osculus | reverse complement strand
ATTAACATTTAATTTAATATTCAACAATTGATCTGCCTGCATTGACACTATTATATGAGACCTGAGCTGGACGATGACATCACCAGAGCGGGTATATATATAAACGAACTAAATTAATAACTTTTCACAGCAAAAATAAAGCATGACTGAGCTGGACTGTGACGCTATTCTCTTCAGGAAACAAACTTTGTTACATTATTCTCCTGTAAAGCTGCGTTGAAACACTGTGTTGTAAAAAGCGCTGTATAAATAAAGGTGACCTTTGACCTCTGACCTTTTCACCTTTGCCTGATTGAGCCTGTCGAGTAAACGACGAGAGAATAGATGTTAATCACAGTTCGGTGATTAATTACATTTTGATTTGCATTATATTCATTCTTATTAATATTCATAGGTTAGAGTTTTAGGACAAACTCAGTTGACCAGCGTGTGGAAACCCTGATATTATATCAGGATTTATTTTTATTATATATTATATTTGCGCCACGCATGCCTGATCCTCACGAAACCTCTCCTGGTGCTTTTATATCTTTAGTTTTAAAAGCAAATTACACTCTTAAAGTCCTCCTGTAGTCAATCATTGTATCCCTTAAAACTCGTCTTTGATCACCAAAATTACATATTTAAAGGTGCAATGTGTAACATTTTTGAGTATCTATTAACAGAAATGCAATATGACATCCATAACTATGTGTTCAGTGGTGTATAAAGAACTTACTTAATAAACCGTAATGTTTTTATTACCTTAGAATGAGGCATTTATATCTACATAGGCGCGGGAATCCCCTTCTATGAAGGTCGCCATATTGTGACGTCATGTTTCTACCGTAGCCGAACGCGAACACACAGCGCTACAGAGCGCGTTTCGTCACTACATTGAAAGAGAAGCCGCAGGAAGCTAGAAGAAGCTAGTCATAAACACCGTGAGTAGTGACTTTTCCCTTGTCAGTGGTGTAAATATGTAGTTGGATTGTTTCATGTAACTTAATTCTTCTCCCTCGCTGTGTTATGGCTTTGCTATGTGGGGATAAATGTGCTGGTTAAGTTCGTGAGACAGCTGATTAGTAGGCTACTCTTGTCATTGACCGTAAAACAGTTACAGGAATCACCAACCCGTCGATTTTGGAAGCATTTTAAGTCGATCGAGTTTCCAAAATCAGAGAAAAAAGCCTTTGTGTGTAGTAGTGTGTCTAGGGGATGCGGAGGGGCGCGCGCTGTTACAAACACGTCATTTTTGCCGCGCGCACCTTTGCGCTCATGCGGACGCGTCGAGTTTAAACAAGGCTCAGCCACAGTAACAGCTCATATTAGCCAGCTAAACTTTTACTACCCTGTTAGAAAAAATATATAGTTGCATAGTTTCATGTGGGTCTTCTCCCTCGCTGTATTATGGGTTTGCTTTGTGGGGAGAATGTGCTGGTTACGTTCGTGAGACAATCAGCTGATTACTATTATTATATTATGTAAGGTGCATTGTGTAATATTTCTGAGAATCTATTGACAGAGATGCAATATAAAATCCATAAATATGTTTTCAGTGGTGTATAAAGACCTTACTTAATGAACCGTTATGTTTTTATTACCTTAGAATGAGACATTTATATCTACATAGGCACGGGAATCCCCTTCTATGAAGGTCTGGATGTATGTTTCTACCGTAGCCGAAAGCGAACAAACAGCGCTAAAGAAACCTCATTGCTTGACTTACTACTCTCTGCTGCTGACTCAGACTCAGACAACGACATATTTTGTCTTACGTCGGCCACCGTAGCTTCTCATTCGAGTTTGAAAACCGAGGGATAGGCCGCGAGTGACTTGCTGTTTGCAATTTGCAATTCTCACCACTAGATGCCGCTAAAAATCCCACACTGCACCTTTAAGCGTTTTTTCCTTGACAAATAAATCTTCATGTCTTAAAATGTCTTGAATGTAACTCGACACCCTCGCCTCATTTAGTATGCGCGGTTGTATGAATATGCAAATGAGCCCCGCCTCCACTCACTCCCTCAGCTCAGAGATCCACTGGTTGACGATCACACGTTGATCTGATTGGTTACAAGGTCGTTTGTGACGTCAGAAACACCAGCGATTTCACACCGTGTTTTTGAGACTGTCTTTGGTTCACTGCAGTTTTAAGGAGGAAATACTCAGCAATGCTGTCGACTTATGAACTTACACATGGTGTGTCTTAAAGCATATTAAAAACACCACATAGACACATAAACAACATTAAACGCTGGATTTTCACCACAGGTGGACTTTTACAATAAAGCTTTCAGAAGACGGTTTTCACTGATGTTTCATGGAACCATCAATGCTAATAAAGAAGCTTTACTTTTATGTATAGTGTATAGAAAAGCATTTCTGAACAAGACAAACACAGTCTCAGAAGAGGTTAAAGTCCTTCTCACGTGACCAAACCTCTGCGATCTGTGCCAGGTAACAAGCTAAACAAATGAACATCATATACACTATTATTATAAAGTTTGGATCTGCCACACATTGTTAAGGCAATCAGGTTACTTATGTTTTAACTGTAACCAACAAAATATATTCTTTTACAGTGCTTTCATTCAGCAAGGACGCGTGGCGATATTATTTCAATCAAATTAATGTACTATATTTTAGTTTGATAATGTTTTTTATTTAACTTTTTGTAATTTTAGGAGCTTTTATGATACTAAATTATATTTATGCAGTTGTTATAATCAGTTGTTATAATCAGTTGTATATTCACCTTTTGAGCATAAAAATGTCATAAACCTTGAACGCTTTGGATCACAGACTGAAGTTTGATCTCTTTTTTAAAGACGACACCTGGCAGATTATTGCCGGAGTGAAAAAAAAGTTGAAAAAGGTAAACTTAAAAAAAAAAGTTATAGAATTTTATTATGGAAAAATGCACAAAATTTTCCATTTTTATATGAAATGTCTATTTTCCAAAACACATTTTACTCTAAAACTGTGAGAAAATCAAAGCCATAAATCTAAACAAGTTGTGTTGTAAGAGGTTTATATTTTAAAAAATGATCTTTCAGTAATATTTAGTTCTGCAGTACCGAACGCTTCCACTAGAGGAAACTCTCTCTCATTCATTTCCAGTGCGCGAACAACACACAAGACTATCTTTCCAGGACCTTTTCGAATCATGTCCATCATTTTTTTGGTGTTCACACAGCAAGAGCCAAACCATTTATCAAGTTTCATAACATTCTGATGAGGAAAAAATTAAAAATTGAGCATCAAATGCGATTTCTGAAGGATCATGTGACACTGAAGCAAAAAATTCAGCTTTGATCACAGGAATAAATTACACTTTACTGTATATTCACATAGAAAACTGATTTACATTAGAATAATATTTCACTATTTTTACAGTATTTTGGATCTGCTGCGAAGAAAATACTTATTTCAAAAGCATTGAAAAGCCCAGACTGCTAGTGTAAAAGTGCTTAGTTTGTTCCTGTATGATAGAAAAATCTAGTTATGGATTTAATATTCGCTAGAGGGATCAGTGAACTGACTTCCATTCTGTTTCTCACACTAATTCATGGCAAATCATGAGCATTTTCATCCGAATGCTGAAGCGAGCAGAGCCAAACACTCGGGCTCTTCCTCAAAGCGTCCACAACTCTCGAGAGCCGAGACCAAACCACGAGAACATTTCCAGCTGGCCCGATCCCATAACAGCACACACACACACACACACACACACACACACAGAGCACAACACAGCTCCATCCTAAAGCGCTTTAGCACACGTGTTCAGGGCCGCTTTCTTCCGGACAGCCGCTTTAACGGCCCTCTCGTTCATTCTGATTATATATACAAGTTTATGAGCTTGCAGACGTTTTAATAGATGCATGATTCAATGGAGGAAAGGGTTTCATGTGGATAAGAATAGAGACACCACACGTGTTTAGAGGAGGATGCCAGATAACAGGGGAAAGTTCTCGAGCAAACGTTCTACCAGAATGCTTTATCTGGCCTTTAATAATGTCCTCAAAAGAAATGCATCTCAGTTGATGTTTGTCTAGCGTTTTTTAAATGCTACTCGTTTCGGAATGTTCAGAGAACATTCAAATGTAACATTCCAATAATGTTTCGCGAAATGGAATGTTCAGAAAACAGTTTGAAACATTTCAAATTTAAATTTTTAAATCATGAATGACGTTTTGATCATTCAGAGAACATAACTTCATGGGCAAAACATTATCAGAGCATATTTTTGTTAGATTTTTCAAAGTTGTAAATAAAGATTTATGGAGTATGTTTTAAGAGAACATATTATTTCAGTCTTTAAAGGTGACCTATAATTCAAAATTGAATTTACCTTGGTATAGTCAAATAACAAGAGTTCAGTGCATGGACATGACATAGAGTGAATCTCAAACTGGACTGTTTTCGCGTTCTCATTTAATTCACGTTTATGAAAAACACCCCTGAAAAACGGTCGGTTCTCCACACAATACCGACTGTGACGCAATAGTCGGGATCATTAATATGTACGCCTCCAAATATTTGCATAATGCCAGCCCTCAATGCCAGGCGGAACTGCGCAGCCGAAGCATGGCAGTTGCTCAGTGTGGATGTACACATGAACACAAAAGTATTTTTTAGTTCCTTCATCTGAGCCTCTGAAGAAACAATGGGTTAATTTTATTTTCTCTGGAAATTTCCAAACATTTCACCGAGTGTTTCCTCAACTTGGGCCGATACAGAGCTGGCCTCGGATCGAGCTACCAAGCAACACTTTCTGATGTGTAATTGTTCAAGTTCAGACAGGTAATCTTTCTCTCAAAATCGTTCAATACTGTTTATGCATCAGTAAGTCAAGCCAGTGACTAAAATATCAGCTTCACATCGTTTCTTTTAGTAGGATGAAAATAATCGTATTTAAATTGTGAACAAATTATATACAGAAAGCGATCAAAGAACAATCTTTCCACACAGCGCGAGTTTATCTGGACACTTGCCAAACTCGTTATGAAATCAATGACGCACGTTACTGCACAACGAAGCTCTTACTGTATTTACATCATCGTGTTTGCATTGGTGAAAGCAGAGAGAGTGCAGAAACTGCTTTGCAATGATAAGATCTTCATTCTCGCGATCAACACACTGTCATCTGCTCAATGCTCATCACGGCAACATTTTATGTGATGGGAATAGGTCTAAATACTTTAAAAACATCTCACGATTCGTTAATCTCGATAGCTGTTATAGTAAAAACGTATAATAGCAGTAGTAAAAGTATTCGGGAGAGAGTTTCACATGTAATGCGTAGCTATTTAATATGCAAGCATGTCAGCCAATCACAGCAGTGGCCGCGGTTACACTGAATCCCACAGCCAATCACAGCAGTGGCCGCGGTTACACTGAATCCCACAGCCAATCACAGCAGTGGCCGCGGTTACACTGAATCCCACAGCCAATCACAGCAGTGGCCGCGGTTACACTGAATCCCACAGCCAATCACAGCAGTGGCCGCGGTTACACTGAATCCCACAGCCAATCACAGCAGTGGCCGCGGTTACACTGAATCCCACAGCCAATCACAGCAGTGGCCGCGGTTACACTGAATCCCACAGCCAATCACAGCAGTGGCCGCGGTTACACTGAATCCCACAGCCAATCACAGCAGTGGCCGCGGTTACACTGAATCCCACAGCCAATCACAGCAGAGGCCGCGGTTACACTGAATCCCACAGAGACACGCCCCTTCAAACAGAGTGTTCAAATCAGAGGCTAAAAGCAGGCTAGGAAAAATGCCATTTTTTCTAAATTATGATTATTTTTTATCTAAAAAACATACTAACATTATAAGGGTAACCCAGGAAACATTATAAAATAATTAAAAAAAAAACATTCTAGGGCACCTTTAAAGAATATTTTTTTTTTTTTTAATTCATGTTTAATTCAATTTATTTCTAAATATTTGTGAAATTTACTAGCAATTTCTGAGTGAAAATCATTTCAAACTTGATTATTATGTATCAGAATTTGTATATATTAAAGGGGTCATTTCATACTTTAATTCTTTTTTCCAGATAATATTTTATCATTTTAGCAATGTTCGTCAGTTTATTCTGCTGTTCCAATCAGTTGTAAGTCACTTTGGAGAAAAGGATTAATGTAAACATTAAAAATGATCATTCTTCATCATTAAACTCATAATAACACTTCACAATAAGGTTCATTTGTTAACATTAGTTATAGTTACCATGAACTAATAATGAACTGCACTTATACAGCATTTATTAATCTTGGTTAATGCTAATTTCAACATTTACTAATACTTTATTAAAATCTTGTTAACATTAGGCCTAGTTAATGCACTGTGAACTAACATGAACAGCTGTATTTTTATTAACAAAGATTAACAAATACAGAACAAATGTATTACTCATTGTTAGTTCATCATGTTACTAATACATGTTAACTAATGAACCTAAAGGGTTTCCGTCTAAATGACATTGGACCCCATTGACTTTCATTATAAAAGACATTATTAAAATCATAAGGGTGAGTAAACAATGACAGCATTTTTAAGATGTTCAGCGTCTCTCTCATGAGTAGTGGCTCAGATAACACTCAGTTTGAGCTTGATTATGATTAATATCTCATAGTTTGAGCGTCGGTGGACTCCTGCAGTGTGGCTTCTCTCAGTCTGAGCTGATCCTGAGGGTTTTCCCCTTATTCCCAACACACTGTAATCTGGCCTGAGAGAGACTGCTTTACGGCTGCTGGGAAAGCCGGCTATAATGCGCCACTTAATTGAACGTTAGATTCTCTTAAACACACTGGAGAAAAAAAAAGTGCATATGAAAATATCTTTTTATCTCTCGGTCCGTTTGAAGAGGTTGCCAAACGTTTGTGTTTTCCAGCTGATGAACGGGTCAAACACAGTCCAGTAACCGGGCTCTCTTCCCACGTGACCCTTCATGAGATCCACTGCACGTGTGTGTGCAGAAAAACAATATTTTATGTTATTGAATCCTTAATAGTACAATCTGTAGACTATGTTTAATAATACACACTATCCCCTTACACACACACACACACACTGACACACAGTTATCAAATATGGTCAGAAATGAACCAGAGGTGGCAAAAAATTCCCCATATATCAGTCTAAATTATCACTGACGTATTAATTTTTTTTTGATTCACTTAAAATAAGCTTATATTCCAAGCTAGGGTAGATTGATGAATCAGAAATGTAGATACTTAAGTGACTATAATTCATCTTGCAAGTAAAAATCAACAATTCCATTAAGTTCAAGATAAAATAGATTCCATGTGAAACCACAAAATGTTTTAAAAGCACTGATTTATCATTTAAGTTTTATTTTTTTTACATACATTCGATGATGTGATGGTAATGTGCACATTTACTTGACATAGTTAAAAAAATGGCAAAAAAATCATAAATTCCCTTATCTTATGGTCTCATTCAAGCTCATAACATTGTACCTGACTTAAGGACTGATAATTTGATCTATACCAATTAGTCAAATTTGGGATTTAAAATTTTCAAAATTGCAGCAACCCAATTTGGCCCTTAATCTGAGAAATGCCCATGCATATATTTGAAATTTTAGGGCACAAACACCCGGTTTGTCTGACTTTAGAGACTCCAATGTTAAGTTTAAAATGACCCTGAGGATCAAGATCTAATCAATTATTAGCTACATAAAACCGAGCTTAATTAACAGTACAGAATCAGTATTATATTATATGAGAACCGTTTTGAAAGAATCTGTTCACACGCCATCATAAAGAATAAGGTTTGGGTTGCTCAAACTCAGTTAATCTAGTTTCACTCTCTATTATGACACAATTGAATTCCCTATTAGATAAAATAGCACTCAAATGTTGAAATATGACGAAAATCTGATTTTAAAGCACTTTCGACTTTGAATACAATTTAAGTTGTAATTAATATAAACATTCGAAAAGATTCAAAAATAGCTATCCCTGATGTCTTTTGCGTTAAGTATTTTGACTGACAGCTTGCAGTCAACACGATATACCGACCGACAACATTTCTATTTAATATGATTATGATATTAATATTCTATTCACAAATGCATAGTATTTTCATATTTATCAATGAAACTGAATGCAAACACTCACCGATCGACACCACCAGCAGCAGAAGCACAGACACAGCCATGGCTATTCCCACAGAAGGAGATAAACCTTCCTCAGATTAATCACACATGAAGTTTCTCTTTTATCCAGAACTATATTCACTCCGACAACATCCATGAGACGCGACGCGCGGGAGACGCGCGAGGACAAGGACACACACTCGCGACACACACGCATCGATTCATATCGCGATGAGTTACTGTTCCCACAGGAGAACATGCAGCAATCCGCGGAAAACCATGACGGAGAACTAGTGTGTGTGTGTGTGTGTTCACCACATCAAACACATCCTGATCTCAGAACAAGTCAAGCTCCTCCTGTTAGAGCCTGCAGAGATTTTTGCACAGGACATTTCTTTTTCTTGTGTTAAATGTCTAATTAAATGTAGGCTAGTTCTAGGCTATAAATATACACATTCACGATGTTTGTCTTCATAATCTTTAATCAAACCGAAACACCTTTCCTCATCATCAATCCGTCTTAATGTGCGGGTCACGTGAGCGATACTTCCGAGTAATGAAAAAAAAAACTGCAAGAAAAAAAAAATCCTGCTAACAAAAAATGTTAACTTTAACATTAAATTAATAAAGAAATAAAAAAAAACTTTAACTTTGTTTCTTGATTACGAACATTCCATTTTGCAAACATTATGGGAAACTTACCTTCAAAAAAAAAAAAAAAAAAAAAAAAAAAAACCATGTTTTTGGCTGGGTCTGATTTTTACATGCTCTGCCAAATTATAGATGAATCCTTATTAAAGCTACAGAAGTTATTCAGTCAAGAGCAGCGAGGGATATTTTTCTTTGTCCTTTGTTGTTTGATGAAGATTATAAACACAGACAGTAGCAGGAATATTCAACCCGATCTCACGGCAATTCGATTTTTACGAGGTGGCTAATTCATACAAATTCATACGACCTCACTCATACGAATTAGTGCGATTTTTGTTAAATCGTACATATTTTACGAGTTGCCCAATTCGTATGAATTTGTACGAATGACCTACCCCTGAGCCCGCCCCTAAACCTACCCATCACGTGGGTTTAGACCCCGCCCCTAAACCTACACATCACGTGGGTTTAGACCCCACCCCCTAAACCTACCCATGTGGGTTTAGACCCCGCCCCTAAACCTACCCATCACGTGGGTTTAGACACCGCCCCTAAACCTACACATCACGTGGGTTTAGACACCGCCCCTAAACCTACACATCACGTGGGTTTAGACCCCGCCCCTAAACCTACACATCAAGTGGGTTTAGACCCCGCCCCTAAACCTACACATCACGTGGGTTTAGACACCGCCCCTAAACCTACACATCATGTGGGTTTAGACCCCACCCCTAAACCCACACATCACGTGGGTTTAGACCCCGCCCCTAAACCTACACATCACGTGGGTTTAGACCCCGCCCCTAAACCTACATATCATGTGGGTTTAGACCCCGCCCCTAAACCTACACATCACGTGGGTTTAGACACCGCCCCTAAACCTACACATCATGTGGGTTTAGACCCCACCCCTAAACCTACACATCACGTGGGTTTAGACCCCGCCCCTAAACCTACACATCACGTGGGTTTAGAAGCCGCCCCTAAACCTACACATCACGTGGGTTTAGACCCCGCCCCTAAACCTACACATCACGTGGGTTTAGACCCCACCCCTAAACCTACACATCATGTGGGTTTAGACCCCACCCCTAAACTTACACATCACGTGGGTTTAGACCCCACCCCTAAACCTACACATCATGTGGGTTTAGACCCCACCCCTAAACCTACACATCACGTGGGTTTAGACCCCACCCCTAAACCTACACATCATGTGGGTTTAGACACCGCCCCTAAACCTACACATCACGTGGGTTTAGACCCCACCCCTAAACCTACACATCAAGTGGGTTTAGACCCCGCCCCTAAACCTACACATCACGTGGGTTTAGACCCCGCCCCTAAACCTACACATCACGTGGGTTTAGACCCCGCCCCTAAACCTACACATCACGTGGGTTTAGACCCCACCCCTAAACCTACACATCACGTGGGTTTAGACCCCACCCCTAAACTTACACATCACGTGGGTTTAGACCCCACCCCTAAACCTACACATCATGTGGGTTTAGACACCGCCCCTAAACCTACACATCACGTGGGTTTAGACCCCGCCCCTAAACCTACACATCACGTGGGTTTAGACCCCGCCCCTAAACCTACACATCAAGTGGGTTTAGACCCCGCCCCTAAACCTACACATCACGTGGGTTTAGACCCCGCCCCTAAACCTACACATCACGTGGGTTTAGGACCCCGCCCCTAAACCTACACATCACGTGGGTTTAGACCCCACCCCTAACCTACACATCACGTGGGTTTAGACCCCACCCCTAAACCTACACATCACGTGGGTTTAGACCCCACCCCTAAACTTACACATCACGTGGGTTTAGACCCCACCCCTAAACCTACACATCACGTGGGTTTAGACCCCCACCCCTAAACCTACACATCACGTGGGTTTAGACCCCGCCCCTAAACCTACACATGACGTGGGTTTAGACCCCCGCCCCTAAACCTACACATCACGTGGGTTAGACAAATGTATAAATTGGTCGTGAGATAGCGTTGGAATATTAGGCTGCTGTCACTTTAACATCTGACGCGGATCTGACACGCATTTAAGACTTTTAAACTTGTTTAAGATTAAGAAACTCACCAATAACGGCCATTTCAACATAATTGTGTGTGTTTTTTGTCTATTCAAGCAAAAGAGACATTGTTTACAGACATCACAGCCAGTACAGCTCTGAGTTCTGTTGTCTGTCTTATTGCGCTTGAATGGTTTAAAAAGCACTTGAATGAACGATAGCGTGACCATATAATGTAATGCTAGCCTAAGGATGCCATGAAAAAATGGATGCTGCATTAATTGATATGAAATATTTCGCAAATTAACGTGTTAATTGTGACAGCCGTTGTGGATTCCAATTGAAATGCAAAAATTCGCCCAAGAAAAGTAACTTTGCACAACAGTAAATGTAACCACAACTTTATTGTTTAATCACCTGCCATTATAGAGACATATAGTTGCACATGGATGACACCAGATTAAAGCAATGACGTTATCAATTATAAAAATGATATGCATTCTTGAAGCTCAAACTGCAACGCCGAGGTCACGGGTTCGATTTCCAGGGAATGCATGCACTGATAAAAGGCGTTTCACTTGGATAAGAAGTGTCCGCCAAAATGCATAAATGTAAATATAGTCACAGCATTTCCATTCCTCTGAAATAAAGACTGAGACTGCCAGATGTGACATTTACAAAGACTTTCTACATGATACCGAGACTCTAAGAGATGTGTTACATGTGGATTCACTTTAGCACGTCCAATGCAGAGACAGAGACTCTGTTCTTTAAAACCTAAAACTTTTCTCATCACTTTCTCACCCTCATGTTACAAAACACAAACTCAAAGGTAGATGTTCAGCAGAATGTCTGAGGAGTTAAAACACTTTTAATATCGCACACAAGTTATGCGAAGAAAGAGAGTCATATGGGTTATTGTCATTGTTATGATCATTACTTTTGTCCTCTTTCATTTATTCTTTGACGTCATCCAATGAACACGTGTGTTTGCATTGTTTTAACCGAATTGCTTTTGGCAATGCATAAATATTTGTGATGCAAATGAAGCGCTCTCTTAAACCCGAGTAAAGACACACCAGATCACCGTGTTCGAGGGAAACAGCGACAGACTTCATGCTAAAGTGAATCCACATGTTACTCCCTCATCTCTTGTAACGTGTAGAAAAGTCTTTGTACATGTTTCATCTGACAGACAGAGAGAGTCTCAGTCCTTCATCGAGAGGAATGGAATGGTGTGACCATATGGAGAGAGAGAGAGAGAGAGAGAAGAGGAGAGAGAGAGAGAGAGAGAGAGAGAGAGAGAGAGAGAGATAGGACAGAGAGAGAGAGAGAGAGAGAGAGAGAGAGAGAGAGAGGAGAGAAGAGAGCAGAGAGACAGAGAGAGACGAGAGAGAAGAGAGAGAGAGAAAGAGAGAAAGCAAAACAAGGCGAGCTTTAAACGGGCTTGAGTTTCTCTCAGTTCAAAGGACTTTAATCTTTTGGTTTGGCAGGAATCAGACGAGACTTAAGTGGGAGTGAGACGCCTCTCTCTCTCTCTTTATTTCTCTGTCTGTGTGTCTCTCTCTCTCTCTCTCTCTCTCTCTCTCTCTCTTTCTCTTTGTCTCTCTCTCTCTCTTTCTCTGTCTATCTCTCTGTCTCTCTCTCTCTGTCTCTCTCTCTCTCTCTCTCTCTCTCTCTCTCTCTCTCTCTCTCTGGCAGCTGTGGATGTTGGCGAATCCTGTGAAATGGTGACTTCACCCCGATCTGTTGCTTCCTCTCTCTATTGTTCGAACTTAGTGTTTTGTGGAAAACCACATCCTGTGAAACACCACTCCTGCGAAAATGCTCACCAAAAACAATTCCTTTTTTCCTTTGCGCAATTCCTCCAATTCTGATGTAACGGCTGAAGTCTGAAGAGCAAAGACAGATGCTTCAATGAAAGCCTTCAGAATCATGTTTACTGTGGTGATTTACAGCGGCCGATCTGTTTAAAGAGGACTTATGCCCTTTTACAGAGTCTTGATGTTTCAGGCTCTACTAGAACAGGTTCTCTTGCTTGAATGTTGATTATTCTCCTCATATTCTCCATTGTTGCGGCTCCTCTCTTCCCAGTCTGTCAGTAACGCTCTGTTTACTTCCTGTCTCTATGAAGCCCCTCCTCCTGAAAAGCACACTGTGCTCTGATTGGTCGGCTGGAGCAGTGTGTTGTGATTGGTCGAGCGCTTCGAGTGTGTTTGGGAAATGCCCCGCCCCTTTCCATAACCGCCATGCAGAACTGAGGGATTTGAAATGTTGTAAATATAAATGAGTATTTCAGTAGTTTGAGAGCGTTGGGAGACCGACTCGATTATGCCATTCGAGGCGCTTCATGGAAGAGGGCGGAGCTAAAGCATGATAGACGTGTTACAATTCTCTGATTGGTCGAGATTTCTTTACAGAATCATGGGTAATGTAGTTTTTCACCAGAAATTCCAACATTAAACGTGATTCTTTAAAAAAACAGGTTGAAATAATGCAGTTAAAAGGCCTTAAAGGTACACTGTGTAGTTTTTTAAGTATTTTATTAGCTAACATCAATGTCTTTATTCATAAATATCTCCTCATTGTTGTAAAATTACCTCTGCCAATGATCTGACTTATCCTCGTACGCGAAGAATTTCTTATCTTTAATTACATGAGACGGGTAAGTCCATGGAGGCTATCTTGAAAAACTATAATAGCAGAGAGGGACAAAAAGCATTTTTTTTTTTTGGACCCCATTCCCTGACCCCTAGCCCACCAATCACCACCAGCCTAGATCGTACTACTTCGGTATGGTCTGGTCAATATATCATTGGGTTTACTAACTGTATGCAGGATTGTATTGGATTGCACTTGTACGTTTTTTTGTTGTTGTTATTGTTGATGTTGTTTTGTTTGTTTGTTGTTGTTTTTTTCTTGTGAAACTTCGGTGTATCTGTTTACTGTTAAGATATTTTAGTGTCTTTTTGTCTCCCACTGTTTTGTAATGTATCTTAAAATGTATAAATAAAACATATAAAAAAAGAAAGCACTAGCATACCGTTTCCACACCGCGTTTTCATTCAGAGCCAGCGTCACGTGACTGAAACCAGCTGAAGCGGACAAGGAGATCAGATAATGCAGGATCATACTTACGCCGAGCACAGGAGAAGGAATCCTCCTCGTCGCCAAAAAAGCAAAAAAATTAATTTGAAAGGAAACATGACCGGCAAATTCAAAACACAAGGGTAAATATCGGGATAGCTTTTCCCAGGTGAAAAGAGCTAATGAAGGAGAAAGACTTTGAAACGGACGCCTGAAATGTCTTTCTTCTCGACGGGTAAGTCACTGTTACGGTCTAAATTACACGTTTTTTGTCATTGCTTGGTTGTGTAATTCATTATATAGGCAGCAACAGTATAACATGTAGTTAAACTCGATGAAGTGCTATTGGAAAACATGTTGTCATAGCTTTTTGGCACATAACGGCTACCGTAGTTGCAACACGCATTTGAAAAAGCGAACGCTATTCGTTTGAATACTAAATACAATTTCACCGCTAGATGGGAGATATTCCCACACAGTCAGTGTACCTTTAAAAAAACGCAAATACCATCGATTGAAAACCCCAGAGCTCACATTAGATCTCTAATGGTCCAAAACCAGTGTTCCTGGAGAAAATGAATATGAACCGCTCTATTAATCTGCTTGTTTAGTGGATTTCCTCTGTTGCCATGGAGTTTACCGCGCTATTCGCGCTTTAATCCCGATGGCTGCGCGGCACCAACTCTAACTCATTTCCCTCTTTCACTTCACTCACTTTTTTTCTCTTTCCTACAGTCTCTCATTCTCTCTCCGTTCCCAGTTGTGTAAACTCGGATGTGGAACGGTGATCCTGGAGAGAGGAGGGATAAACCATTAAAGTGAGTTAAGGTGTTTTTAGCTTCTCTGTTCAGTAGGCAAAGGCTAATCAAAGACATGCTAGCTTCTTACACATTGAGAAGCATTAATTTTTGCTTAAAAAACACAAAGTCTGATTCCAATGTAATAGAAACACATTCAGATTATTTTATTTCAATGACATCTGCAATCACTTTCTATGTATGTAACGTAGAATCCATTAATATGAATTTAGAAGATCATAAATATGAAATCTGAGATAAATATGTAGAAACTGTTATTAAATGATGCATCTCCACAGACAATATCAAGCTGTTTACCCAGAAACATTCCTGAACTCAGTTGAGGTTCATCTTTTTGTTTTTAATTAATGTTTTTTGATGATTCTGCTGTTTTTTTATGTGTGCATAACACTCTGTGTTTTTTATGCTCATCTATATCTGTTCATAATTAAAACGCTGAACTACAGGCAGTAATTCACTGCTGATTATGCTCATCAATCACAATCATAAAGACGAGTTCGTTTGCAGCTCTGTGGTTAAATGCCTTTAACCTCACGTTACCTCTCATGTACTTATTTATATCACACTCCATCAAAACATGTACATGTTTGGTTTGAAAACTGGAATATTTGTCTCTGGAACAACTTATTTAAATCTAACTTGTGTGTTTGTGTTTTTTTAATGGAGTCAAGAACCCTAGAGTCCCATATATCATTTTTTTTTGGCATAAAGGGTTCTTTATAAATGGAGTCAAGAACCCTTCTACCATGAAGACTCAGAAGGATTCTCGAATAAAATAGAATTTAATTTGTGAAAGGAGTTTACAGACAAAAAATAAAAGTAGATGCTCGACAAGCTCCGTCTCAGAGTTCTTTGGCGTAGGCCCCGTCCTCCGTCCGGGTCTGAAGGTTAGCTTGTAGGTCCTGCCTGATGTTAGAGGCAGGGGCGGAGCCTACCCCCAGACGAGTGGACGGGAGCCATTCTGGTGGTGGTGGGGAGGATGGGGGAAAACTTTGCTACGACACCTGAGGGGCAACAACATGGGACGGTAAGATCAGTCTTTTATATTCGATGTCAAGCTGTGATTGGTAGCGTGGAATTATAAATTAATGACGTGGCAGTGAAGTCTTTCTGGTAGAACTTACGCTTACGCTTTCATTTCTATATGGAACCTTTTTGGCATAAATAGTTCTTGACTCCATTTTAAAGAACCCATTATGCCAAAAAGGTTCTATATGGAACTCTAGGGTTCTTGACTCCATTTTAAAGAACCCATTATGCCAAAAAGGTTCTACATGGAACTCTAGGGTTCTTGACTCCATTTTAAAGAACCCATTATGCCAAAAAAGGTTCTATATGGAACTCTAGGGTTCTTGACTCCATTTTAAAGAACCCATTATGCCAAAAAGGTTCTATATGGAACTCTAGGGTTCTTGACTCCGTTATAAAGAACTCTTTATGTCAAAAAGGTTCTATATGGAACTCTAGGGTTCTTGACTCCATTATAAAGAACTGTTTATGCCAAAAAGGTTCTATATAGAACTCTAGGGTTCTTGACTCCATTTTAAAGAACCCATTATGCCAAAAAGGTTCTATATGGAACTCTAGGGTTCTTGACTCCGTTATAAAGAACTCTTTATGTCAAAAAGGTTCTATATGGAACTCTAGGGTTCTTGACTCCATTATAAAGAACCCTTTATGCCAAAAAGGTTCTATATAGAACTCTAGGGTTCTTGACTCCATTATAAAGAACCCGTTATGCCAAAAATGTTCTATATAGAACTCTAGGGTTCTTGACTCCATTATAAAGAACCCTTTATGCCAAAAAATGTATATATGGAACTCTATGTTAAAAAACACACACACACACACACAAGTTATGGCGCTTTTCCACTACACAGTACCAGCTCGCCTCGGCTCGGCTCGACTCGACTCGCCTTTGTTTGGTTTTCCACTGTGTAAAAGTTGTACCTGTACCTGCTTTCGGGTACTTTTTTTCGTACCACCTCCGGCGAGGTTCCAAGCGAGCTGAGGCGAGCTAAGCCGATACTAAAATGTGACATGAAAACAATGCCGACTGCTGATTGGTCACAGAGAATCTGCGTCATCATTGCACGCGCCAGATGGAGTATTTTAAATAGTTTGGCCAGAGATAGTTACTAAACTTACTACTATTATTATGGCAACTCGGAAGAATACGCCGTGGTCAAACGAGGAGGTGCAGACATTCCTTTGTTTGGTTGCCGAAGAGAGGATCCAGCGAGAGCTTGATGGGGCAACGAGGAACAAAATGCGTCGCCATGACGACCGGGTACTATTTGTGGCGGTACTTTCTGCAATGGAAAACGGAGCGAAAAGCGAGCCGAGTCGAGGCGAGCTGGTACTGGTAATGGAAAAGCGCCATTAGAGTTCCATTTAGAACCTTTTTGGCATAAAGAGTTCTTTATAACGCATTCAAGAACCCTAGAGTTCCATATAGAACCTTTTTGGCATAATGGGTTCTTTAAAATGGAGTCAAGAACCCTAGAGTTCCATATAGAACCTTTTTGACATAAAGAGTTCTTTATAATGGAGTCAAGAACCCTAGAGTTCTATGTAGAACGTTTTTGGCGTAATGGGTTCTTTAAAATGGAGTCAAGAACCCTAGAGTTCCATATAGAACCTTTTTGACGTAAAGAGTTCTTTATAATGGAGTCAAGAACCCTAGAGTTCTATATGGAACCTTTTTGGCATAAAGAGTTCTTTATAATGGAGTCAAGAACCCTAGAGTTCCATATAGAACCTTTTTGGCATAATGGGTTCTTTAAAATGGAGTCAAGAACCCTAGAGTTCTATGTAGAACGTTTTTGGCATAATGGGTTCTTTAAAATGGAGTCAAGAACCCTAGAGTTCCATATAGAACCTTTTTGACATAAAGAGTTCTTTATAATGGAGTCAAGAACCCTAGAGTTCTATGTAGAACGTTTTTGGCGTAATGGGTTCTTTAAAATGGAGTCAAGAACCCTAGAGTTCCATATAGAACCTTTTTGACATAAAGAGTTCTTTATAATGGAGTCAAGAACCCTAGAGTTCTATATGGAACCTTTTTGGCATAAAGAGTTCTTTATAATGGAGTCAAGAACCCTAGAGTTCTATGTAGAACGTTTTTGGCGTAATGGGTTCTTTAAAATGGAGTCAAGAACCCTAGAGTTCCATATAGAACCTTTTTGACATAAAGAGTTCTTTATAATGGAGTCAAGAACCCTAGAGTTCCATATAGAACCTTTTTGGCATAAAGAGTTCTTTATAATGGAGTCAAGAACCCTAGAGTTCTATGTAGAAAGTTTTTGGCGTAATGGGTTCTTTAAAATTGAGTCTAGAAGCCTAGGGTTAAATCTAGAACCTTGTTTTCTTCGAGTGGAAAAACAGAGGAGTAAAGTGGGTTGCTCTCTATAAAACGCTCTCCTGTCTCTCCAGCTTTGGATGAAATGATTGTCCGGTGCTTGGTCACTGGTATCCCACAATGCTGTGAGGTTGAACTCGTGTGTGAAGTCTCTGTGTGTCTCTGAGGTTTGATTTCAGGCCTCTAGAACCCTAACAGAACAAAGAAACGGCTATTTTGTGTGAAAGTTCTAAATCTTTAATTTAATTTGAATTTAAAAAATCATAATTATAAAAAAGGCAAATAATGCAATGGAAGTGTTACAAAATGTTTCATTTAATTGTAATACAAAAGAATTCCTTATTTAATTAAATTTAAAAAGGGCAATATTGCGATTTGATTGGAAATAAAAATATAAGTAAAAAGGCGAGTACTGAGATGAAAGCGTTTCAAAATGTTTAATTTGATTGGCAATACAAATAATGATTTATAATGAATTTAAATTCACTGTAATGATGCGATTAATGTAAAACAGTGATTTCTGGTGAACACCAAGCGCACCACGTGTGTGTTTCACATCAGACTCCTGTACGATTGTGGAAAGTTAAAGCAGACTGGGATTGATGGGATTAATGGTAATGATGGCTTTATGATGAAAACACTGCGTTTCTATGACAACACTGGGCTCTGGGACGAGGGTGTGTGGATGTAAACACACGTGGACGCACTAAAGCATTAGAGTAAACTGGTATGAGGGACTTTTTTTTATTTATATGTGAAGGCTAGAATCTCCCACCACAAGCCAGACCCGCTGGAGACGTCACAGATGTGCCTTCGTTTCATTCAAGGGCCTTTTTATGACCAAAACCCACAATCCGACGGCACTTCTGGAAGTGATTGTGGTGCGTTTGGTTCACATTGGGAATGAGCGGACCGATCCCAGAGGATCACACTGGACTGTGTGTGTATATGTGTGTGTGTGTGCAATCTTCCACTGACCGAACCACTTCGAGCTGCTTTCACACAGGCTGAAAGAAGCATTTAAGGTTAGCATATGTTGGTTTAGATAAAGGGTTTGAGGGATGATTCCTTATCAGTATCTAACCTGACTAAAAGATATTTATTCAATGTTATTCACATTATGTCATGACAACTCTCGAGCGTTTGGCGTGATGATAATGCTGATATGATTGGTCTTGGTGGAATAGATCAGCTGTTATTATTATTGTTACTGCAGAGCAAGTACATGATTTGCTACTGCCAAAACACACACACACACACACACACACACACACAGACAGTAGTCGGGGTTTGAAATTAACACCCGGGTAAAAATCGACTCTGGCGGGAAACGCTGTCACATCATGAGCCAATTTTGCGGGTTACTATATTTAGTCACTTTGCTGGGGAAGTTCGTGATAGCCAAATCTGCACAAATACGCAACTCGTGAGTCGTCGTGATATATTAAATACAGTGTATTTACTTGAACTTACTTGAACACACACGTCACTACGCAACAAATAACGGCGCGCTTGTTCACTTGCATTGAAGCAATAGCGAATATTAAAAAGAATTTGGTGAACAGAAAAGACATCCCAGCTGGCATTCGACTCACATTAAACGTTTAAATGTGGTTGAAATAATGTCAGTTTATGAAAAAACATTAATTCAACGTTAAAACAACGTTGAACACCAAATAGTTGTGTTGTTGACTCACTACAGATTCAACATAGAAATATCAATTTTTTTTGAGTTGTACGTCAAATCAACATTATTTTTACAACCATGACTTTTAAACATTTTGTTGAAATATATTAGTAGAAAAATAACGTTGTTCCAAAATCCAATTTGCAATCTGATTTGCAAAATCTAAACAAAATTCAACGGTTATCCAGCACTGGCACCTGACGTTGATAAAACACAGGATTTAGTTTGAAAAAGAAATTAATGTATGAAATCCAAATTTTATGACATTTTTATTTTTATTATTATTTTTTTTTTGGCTAGTAGAAATTCTGAATGGCCGGTAACTTAAAAATTTAGTATGCTATCCTAATTCGCCAATGAGTGACCCTGAATATAAAAAATTAGAAAATTTCGAATATCGTGCAAAAGTTATAATTTTGATGATTATGGCTTACAGCTTATGAAAACCCCAAATTCAAAATCTCAGAAAATTAGAATATTACATGAAATCAATAAAAAAGGATTTTAAAAGCCCTCTGAAAAGTTTAATCATGCATATGTATAGTTATACTAAATATATTAGTTTCACCTTTTAATTTGAATTACTGAAATATACATGATACAGGCGGAGCTGGGGAAGGAGGAGGGTTTCTGACAGCTCATTGGCTACTGATACAGCAGGAACCAATCAGCAGTGCCCTAGAGAATGATGTCATTACAAGCATTCCATCTGCAACAGCATTGTGAACTTTTATAAAAAAAAGATACATTTGGTCAATAACTTTTAAATGCATCGGAAAGTAGGAAAATGCATTACGTAAATATATTACATTGAATGTATAGTGGATTATAACTGTGACAAGATGATTGACAGGGCAGTTTATAAACGTATAACTACTTGACAGAGCGCTCAGTTAAAGACACAATGATAACACAATTCTGCTACACATTTAAAATAATGTTCTTTTTCTTCACATATTTTAGGGAATCATCTTCACTTTCTGACCTTCAGCTCCTGATAACAAATAAAAGATGCAATAAAAAGCTTTTATTTAAACGCTTTGCTGTCCGCAGTAAGTGCTTTAGTTTATGCTGGATTTACAAACTGAAGGAGTCTAAATGAGTTTTAGGCACAGATGACATTCATCGTGATAAACTTAAAGATTCTAGAAATTACAGATCCACACATTTTTCTAATAAATGTGAATAACCATTTCAATATGTTTATGATATAACAGAGCTGTGAGTTGCTAGGAGGAGCTCAGGGCTTCGTCACAAAGAGATCTGGAGAAATGAGCATAAAAATCAATTTATAGTTGGACATTTTGTTCTAGTTTAATGATCATGTGACGTCTGGAATAAAGTTACACCCAAAACTTCACAGTTTCACCGTCGCCTGTCCGTCTCTCCTCTTTCTCGATGTGTGTATGTGACGGACAACAATAGACATGTTTAAAAACGTATCTTTTATGGGTATTGTAAATTATTTTTTAGTTCGTTTTCTTTCTCTCTGCACTGATCTCACTATACAGTTGTGTGAGTGTGTGTGTCTAAGAGTGTGTATTCATGCCTTCATGTGCTAGGCTCGGTAAATGCTTTTATACATGTATGTTTTACTGTTTTTAGTTCTAACTGAAGCACTTCGGGCAACAGCGTGGCTATTAAATCTGCTATATATAAATAAATAAAAGTTGCCATGTTGGAGGAGCCCCAACGGAGGAGTGCAGGATCTGTGTCTTATTACACGTGTTTTATAAACTCATCAGGGGAGGAGAACGAAGCGGCTTATTAAATCAAGATCAGCTGTAGGGCATTATATGAAGAGTGTCGCTGACATCGCTCTTGAACCCTTCACCCCGAGGATCTTCATATCGTGTTTAAACCGCGAATCTCTCGAAAAACGACGAGCTGCGATTCTTCTTTTCCCTCCAGATTTGTGGCACATTTATTTCTGTTTTCTGTGCGGCAGAAATATACTTTTTCTGTCTCCCAGTTTTGCTTATTTAATTAAAATAACCTTAATATACTGTATTAAATGTGCAAAAACTGGCTCAAAACAATGGGGGTTTTCTGCACTCACATTGGCGTTTAAAGTACAAATGTTCCGGCCATTTAGAGATCTCGATTCTGAACACACAACTAAACAGCATTACATGTAATTTACGAGAGGTTCTGACAAAATGTTAATTGCTGCAGTCTGTTTAATATGTTAAATTCATTTGAATAAATCATTTTTTTAAATCAGGTTGAATGAATGATTCAATGACTCACTTATAAATCCTTGACTTGTTACATGATGAATCAGCGTTTTTGAATGAATCTCTTGAATGATTGATTCTAACTCATAAAAACTTGTTTTATTACTGGATGAATCAGTTTCTTGGACGAATCTCTTGAACGAATGATTCTATAAGCCCTATTTTAATGATCTAAGCTCATGATCTAAAGCGCAGGGCACAAGTACAGTTATGTCGCGTCCAAATCCACTTTGTCAAAAACTTGTTTTATTACTGGATGAATCAGTGTTTTTGGACGGATCTCTTGAATGAATGATTCAATAACTCATAAAAACTTGTTTTATTACTGGATGAATCAGTGTTTTTGAATGAATCTCTTGAATGATTGATTCTATAAGTCATAAAAACTTGTTTTATTACTGGATGAATCAGTTTCTTGGACGAATCTCTTGAATGATTGATTCTAACTCATAAAACTTGTTTTATTTCTGGATGAATCAGTTTCTTGGACGAATCTCTTGAATGATTGATTCTATAACTCATAAAAACTTGTTTTATTACTGGATGAATCAGTTTCTTGGACGAATCTCTTGAATGATTGATTCTAACTCATAAAACTTGTTTTATTTCTGGATGAATCAGTTTCTTGGACGAATCTCTTGAATGATTGATTCTATAACTCATAAAAACTTGTTTTATTACTGGATGAATCAGTTTCTTGGACACATCTCTTGAATGATTGATTATAACTCATAAAACTTGTTTTATTATGGATGAATAAGTTTCTTGGACGGATCTCTTGAATGATAGATTCTATAACTCATAAAAACTTGTTTTATTACTGGATGAATCAGTTTCTTGGAAGAATCTCTTGAATGATAGATTCTATAACTCATAAAAACTTGTTTTATTACTGGATGAATCAGTTTCTTGGACGAATCTCTTGAATGATTGATTCTATAAGCCCTATTTTAACGATCTAAGCTCATGATCTAAAGTGCAGGGCACAAGTACAGTTAGGTCGCGTCCAAGTCCACTTTTGCTAGTTTACTGTTTTTTTCAATTGCTTAAACACAATTCTGAAAACAGGGCCCGGTTTGTCAAAACACTACACACAATTAGCACAACACTTCAGATCATTTGCAAAATGGCAGACTTTTGTCAAAACTATACACAACTTCAAGATAACAATATTTTGTTACCATACGAAACACACACATTTCATATGACTTCAATCTTTTTGAACCAGTTACACACTGCTGTTGTTAAAAGGTTTTCAAACGCTATAGTTAATTCTATTCTATTCTATTCTGAATCATCACAGAAACCAGGAAACTTCAGTTGAGAGATCTCTTCATACATCTGAAGTTAAGATGAGGATGGTCACGTTCATCAGACGCTCTTAAACTCCTCAACTGTGAGAGATTCAGTCAAACAACCTCAAAACAAGATTATCATTGGCAGATCGTCACCATAACATCGACCATCACAACACACAGTCGGAGAGACTCGAGGGTTTACCGACAGAACCGTGTGAACTGTACATGCACTTAGCATTATAATAATATCATCACAAACCATTTCTCTCATGCTATTGAAGAGTTGAACCTCAAAATCGAGGTTTTGATGACTTTTGCAAAAACATACAACCAGGGCCTAAAATTAACAAGTCAAGTCATCCTCATTTATATAGTGCTTTTAACAGTGTAGATTGTTTCAAAGCAGCTTTACAGAGATAAACGGTATCACTTTAGATTACAGCCCGGAAAGTACTGCATAATTAAAGCAATTTTACAGCGTAACCTTCGGTAATTATAGTGTACCTATTACGTACTCACAATATAAGTATAAGGGAACAATATTTTAATTTTGGGGAATAAAGGGGTAACAACTAGGAGAATTAAAAAATTATTTATATTGTAATTATTATAGAACTAAGGGGTACTAATTCTACTATTATGATACAACAATCTTACATTTGTGATCAGTTTAGCAAGAACATACAGGGCCTGGTTTGGCCCTGTATGTTTTGTACAGTACCTTTTTGAAATAATGGTGAACCAGTACATACTGTATAGGCTTTATAAATGCATAGATACTGTATGTACCCTGTAATTTTTAAAATGTAATCTTTTTAACAAAAGTGCACTGAAAATGAAAACCATTGTTTCTTTTGCTTAAATATTAGGGAAAGATACTCTAGTTTCATGTAGCTTGTTATTACCCTCTTGTTCCATGTAGTTAAAGGGTAAGTAAAATAAAAATGCATACACACAATCTTATATCTCTGACTCGGAAATCTTTATTTATTATACAAGCACCACTTACCCTGTAACCACATGAAACATTATATATTTCCCAGTATTGAAAAAAATTGCAATAGTCTTAGCTGTTCTTGCCTTGAAACATGTTAGCCCAAACTTAAACATCTGCACTTTTGCTATAAAAAAATAAATAAAATAAAAGTATAAATGCAGATATCCTGTAATTAAAAAAAAAGCCTATACAGTATGTATTGGTAAAGCTAAATTGCTCCCAAATGTAAGATTGTTGTATCATAATAGTAGAATAAGTTCCCCTTAGTTCTATAATACTTACAGTATAAATATTTTTTTTTAATTCTCCTGGTTGTTACCCCTTTATTCCCCAAACTTTACATATTGCACCCTTAAGGCCTGTGCACACCGGGACGAATTTCGCGCGCGATATTCGCCGAGGTTTAACGCCTCGTGACTAAACAAAGGGCGCCGATGTGAGTGTGCACACCGACACGAAAAACGCCACGCGTAAAAGCGTCATTTTTTTAAAAACGCCTCGGGTTCGTTTTTTTAGTTTGACGCGCCGCGTCAAAAACTATCCGACCAATGAGATTGGCGCTTTTGCTCACGTGTCTGGAGCTCCTGAAGTTACAGTAAAACACAACTTGGGGGCGCTCAAACACAAACCGGTCTTGCCGAGCACACATACGTAACGGCGAAGAAGATATACGCCAAGTAGCGTCTACACTGCCGAGGAGAAATAAGACGAGGAAGATGCGAGGCCAGATTAATGTAGAGCCGCTGGTCTTGTTGGTGTCGGAACATAAAGAACTATATGACAAACGCCACAGCAACTACACACATCTTAATAAAAGATAATGTTATGGAGTGGTATTGCAGAGCAAATGGGCGCCATCTAATGTCAGGGAATGAATTTGCATGTCCACTCGGCTCATCGTCAGCGAAAATCGCTTGGGTGTGAACACAAAAAACGCGTTGAAAAACGCGCGCCGATATTCGTCCCGGTGTGTACGAGCCTTTACACTTACATGCAAGTACTTTATACACTATACTTATTATGTTATTTTCCAGCTAAAGTTAGTTTTGATTGATTCACTTCCGGTGAAATGATCATTTGTTATTAAATTAGGGGCCGCTAAGACGACAGCGTTCTCTCTAAACAGACTCTAAACTGAACCTGTGATAAACGCTGATGGCGTTCACATGCGCATTAAGAACTGATTCTATAGTTATGTGCGTTTTAATATATGTGCGCAGGTTTGTCATTCCCTACAAACCATGCCTAAACAAACTACTTGTCTTGTTTACACCATTTTTCTTATGATGTAACGAGTACATCAGGATTTAAGGGAAGTGTTCCCACCATTAACATCTCATCGAGTGTCCTAGTAAACACAGTTAGTTATGGTGGAGTGAACGTAACAGTCGGGAAAGAAAACACACGTGTACAGTATCAGTACATTGGATCAGTGCATTCGCTCTTAAAGTGACAGCAGCCTAATATTCCTGTTTCTGTCTGTGTTTTTGAGACAAAACCAAACAAAAAAGGACCACTCACTGCTCTTGAACTGAATAACTTTTGAAACATTAATAAGGATTAATCTATGTTTCATTTTTACAGTGAAGACTATCCAGTGTTATTTCACATTTGATAACTCTCTCTACCTGAAATATACTGTTACTTGTCTTTAATAATGATTTAAATGTATATTAGTTAGGCTAGTAGTTTTAGCTGTGGAATTGAAATTGGAATATAGAATTGAGAATTTTTACTGGTATCCAAAATGTTGGTGTCATTACAAAAACAGTTTAATCGGTGGTAAAAAAAAAAAAATATATAGTCAATACATTTCGACCTGTGGTGTAAATCCAGCTTTTATTGTTGTTTATGTGTCCATGTGGTGTTTTTAATATTCTTTAAGACACACCATGTGTAAGTTCATAAGTCGACAGCATTGCTGAGTATTTCCTCCTTAAAACTGCAGTGAATCAAAGACAGTCTCAAAAACACGGTTTGAAATCGCTGGTGTTTCTGACGTCACAAACGACCTTGTAACCAATCAGATCAACGTGTGATCACCAACCAGTGGATCTCTGAGCTGAGGGAGTGAGTGGAGGCGGGGCTCATTTGCATATTCATAGAGCCACGCATACTAAATGAGGCAAGGGTGTCGAGTTACATTCAAGATATTTTAAAACATGAAGATTTTTTTCACAATGTCATTTTGGTGATCAAATATGAACTGTACATGCGATATTATTGTCGGATCCAATAGTCCAAAATTGTTTGTTAGCACATAAAAGGTAAAAATGTCTAATTTAGTGAAGTATCTCCTCTGTTACTCACTGATGTTTAATCACACACTATAGGGAGTTCTCCTCATGTATGGAGCCGCGCGTTACACCCGTCCCGTGACCCGTGCTCAGGACTGTTATTGTTGACAGGACAGTCGATGGTATCTCGAGGAGTCTGAAGGACTCTCTGTGTGCACAGAAGCACAGCTCGTATCACAGATATCCAAAACCGGGATTAAACATGCATATTTCAGAGGCGTGTGTCGTGGAGCAGAGCTGAGGAATGATGGGGTGTGTATAGGAGACACAGAAGATGTGTGTGTGTAGAGGTCATTCAGCTACAGATATATTCATATGTGTATTTTTATGCATGCAGTTTAAAAGTACATATTTGACATGCATGCTCTTGCAGAAAACATATTAACAGGGCATGTTTGTTATATCTGAAACCGTCAAGCGTTGATCATTATTAACTTTCTGATCTGGTGACTTTACGGGAAAGCCAGTGTTTACATTTGCTGCTCTTTAAAACCAGTTCAAAGGGAATGAAAGCGTTTGAAAATGTTTCCTTTTATCTGGTTTAATGATGATATTATGAATCCAGCTGCGCTCGCTTCGCCCAGAGCAAACACAGATCTTCACTGTGAAACCGCAAACTATTCTTTTGAAAACGAGTCAAAATGGCAAGATGTAAAGTCAGAATTGCGAAAAATGTAAATAATGCAAGATGTAAAGTAAAAAATTTGGAGAAAAAAAGTCAAAACTGCAAGATGTAGTCAGAATTGTGAAAAATTTTTATAATGCAAGATGTAAACTTAAAATTCCTTAAAAAATGGCAAAGTTGCGAGATGTAAAGTCAGATTCCTGAGAAAACATGTCAGAATTGTGAATTTTTTAAAGTCAGAATTGAGAAATAATGTAAAATATTGCAAAATGTAGTCAAAGTTCTGAGAATTTTTTTAAAATTGTAAGATGTAAAGTCAAAACTGCGAAAAATGTAAATAAATGTAAACTTAAAATTTTTAGGAAAAATGCCAAAATTATGAGACAAAATTGCGAAAAATGTAAATAATGCAAGATGTAAAGTAAAAATTTGGAGAAAAAAAAGTCAAAACTGCAAGATGTAGTCAAAATTGTGAAAAAATGTAATAATGCAAGATGTAAACTTAAAATTCCTTAAAAAATGGCAAAGTTGCGAGATGTAAAGTCAAATTCCTGAGAAAAAATGTCAGAATTGTGAATTTTTTAAAGTTAGAATTGAGAAATAATGTAAAATATTGCAAAATGTAGTCAAAGTTCTGAGATTTTTTTTTTTTAATTGTAAGATGTAAAGTCAAAACTGCGAAAATTTTAAATAAATGTAAACTTAAAAATGTTAGGAAAAATGCCAAAATTATGAGACAAAATTGCGAAAAATGTAAATACCGCAAAATGTAAACTGTTTGAATTGCACATTTTTTTTATAAATAAATAATAATCCTGAGAAAAAAAAATGCGAGATGTAAACTCAAAATCCTAAGAAAAAAGTCAGAATTGCGAAATGTAAAATCAGAATTGAGATTTTTTTTTTTTTCAAAATTACTAAATGTAAACAATTCTGAAAAATGTCAAAATTGTGAGCTGTAAACTCGTTTAATTTATAACTCGCAATTGTGAGAAAAAAAGTATTTTTTTACTTTTGTTTGTTTCACATGCATTGAGATGCTGATGTGTGTGTGTCTCGGGTCCACATCTCACAGAGCCGGACCACACACACACACACACACACACACACACACACACACACTCATGCCTATCAGATTACACACTGAAGGAAACCACGCAGATCAGAGGCAATGTCCTGCATCAGGCACTAATACTCTCCTCGACTGAAATATAACCCAAACAGAACATTTATGGTAAATGTTAAAGTCTTTTCTTCCCTGTTGTGTCCACATCCGAGCGAAACAAGATTTGATGACATGAGATTTCAGTAAGTTTGTTCTGTATCTTTCAACATCTCCGCGTGATGTTCATTGATGTTTATTTGCTGCTGTGACCAAAGAGGGAAAGATGAGCGGTTTATCTGCATTACAGATACACAAGAACACATTTATTGTGTGAATATCACAATATAACTGACAGAATTTGAAAGCTGAGACTCCAAAGCAACAAAAGCACAACGCGATTATCGGATGAATCGCTTAACGCGTCTCTATAGCACGCACTGTGTTATCGTGCAATTTATTATACGCGAAAATTAGTTTTTACGCGCATATGATACGCATGTGTTGGTTTAGTAGTTGTGTGTGTGTGTGGTCGATGGGTCAGAGAACAACACTGATCATGTTTCGTGATGTGAAGGAGCACACACACACACGCGTGACCCCGAACATCTCTAACATCTGAGCAGATCTGATCTGTTTCCCATAAACCTGTCAGGAGTCCGGTGTCGTTTCGCTGTCACTGAGATATGAAGGTAATATGATGCCATAAAGAACCGCAACGGTACAAATCGAGTTATTTCGGGAACGTTTTTACCCCATGCACACAACAAGTCAATCAGACATTTGCAATTGCAACAGTTTATTTTTTTTACACAAAGGTTGGTTTTACTGTTTTGCAGTTCCTGACACTGTTGTGTTCGCTTGCATTGTGCGCAGAAAACATGCCAAAAGTGTAAGCGCAGAAAAATGAAAGTCAGAAGAATACATCCTATTTATTTAACGTTAGCATGACGCTGCAGCTTCACAATACATGAATTACACTTACGAATAAAATGCAGCAAATATTTTTTTCTGACACTTGAAAGGCGATTTACACCTTTACAAATCTTCTCTTGCGCATGCAAATTTAATTTATGCTTGCAAATTTATGTACACTTTTTCACAAATCTTACTCTGCGCATGCGATTCTTTATGGCATCATATTACCTTCATAGATATACTATTATAATTTTTAAAACATAATTTGATTTTTATTTTTGTATTTTCCATTATAGTTTCAAAGTTTTAGTCGATTTTGTTATTTATAGGCCTATTTGTTTTTGACAAAAAATGCGATTGCGCTTTTATTTTGACAGAAAATGTGGTTGCGCCAGTACATTCAGAATTAAGGCATCGTAACAGAATCCAACAAAGTCTGTTACACAAGTTTTAGTAGATTTTGTTATTTAGGTTTTAAATTTTTTAATATGTTTAATATTTTGGATGTGTTTTTATTTTAGTATTTTCTGTTTTAATTTGAAAGTTTTTGTAATTTAGTTTTTTGTCATTTACTTTTGTTATTGTTTTAATGTCTATTTAAAAATATATATTTTGAATTAAGTTTTATTTTTGTATTTTCCGTTTTAATTTTAATAACGTTTTAGTTATTTTTGTATTTTATTTAGCCCTGTATTAGTTATTGTTTTTAATGTCTATTTTTAAGAAACATTTTAAATGAGTTTTTATTTGAATGTTTTAGTAATTCTTTTGTTTGTCATTTTTATTTGTTATTGTTTTCTTAATGTCTATTTTTTCAATATTTTGAATGAAATTTTATTTTTTGTATTTTCCGTTTTATTTTGAATTAAAGTTTTAGTAATTTTAGTATTTTTGAGTTCTAGTTGTACCACCTGACTGCTGCAGGTATGACATCATTCGGACCGAATGCAATGATTGGACGAACATTTTATGGTCCTACGCCTTTCCAAAGACGATGTATATATAGATAGATACATAGGTTACAGTCTTTGGAAGACTAGGACCATAAAATGTTCGTCCAATCATATATATATATACATTGCTATTAGGATGTGAAGAGACTTTCAACCAGAACAGCAGCAAATGTTTCTGAAGTCACTGCCTTTGAAATGAAACCGGGACGAGGTCCAGGAAAGAAAATCTCATTAAAACATCATCATATTCTTCTTCAAAGCTGAGTGTGTGTGTGTGTGTGTGTGTGTGCTCCACATGAGTCTCGAGTTCATCTGATCTGAGGGAAACCTGCAGGGAAAAGAAACACGACTCATTGATATTAAAGCAGCCGCTGCGACTGAGATCTGATGCCTCAGGCCTCTTTATGATGGACACAGATGATATTATGAACATAATTAATAATCATATGAAACTTTTCAACACTGAGTGTTTCTTGAGCATCAGATCATCATATTAGAGTGATTTCTGAAGGATCATGTGACACTGAAGACTGGAGTAATGATGCTGGAAATTCAGCTTTGATCACAGGAATAAATTACACTTTACTGTATATTCACATAGAAAACCGCTTTTACATTGGAATAATGTTTCACATTTTTTACTGTATTTTCGATTAAATAAAAGCAGCTTTGGTGAGCAGAAGACACTCAAAAACATTATAACATCTTGCTGCTCAAGAAACATGATCACTTGAAGAAGAAAAATGACTGAACCCTGTTCTGACGAATCACACGTGACATCCATTTCGAAGGTGAAACACACAACCAATCATGAACAGCGGGAGCGTCACGTGACCGCCAAACTCTCACCAAGACCTTTTATTAAACACAATGAACAAAATATTATCAATATATACATCAGCACCGGCATAATGCAAATAAACAGTTATCAAGCAAGGCCCGTATACGTTTAAATAAATAATAATAATAAATATTTAGCTACAGTAGGGTTTAAGGAAGGGGTCTTTTCATTCCACTTCTAATCAACCGTTGTTTTTATTTTATATTCCAAACAATTTCTGTGCCTTTACTCGCCAAGAGCTCAGAAAGTCTCATGTTAATCATCAACAAATCAATTCCAGACGATCCGCGTTTAGACTTTCTTCACCGCAGCGCCATCTTTGATTTGTGAATAATAAAGTGAGGCTCTGTGAGGGAGAAACACACATCTCTGCAGTGGCTTGAGCTGCTATTCAACGTGTTTCTGGATCGTTCAGCTGAGGAAACACTGCTATTAAAAAATAATAAAAACTTCAGAGAACATAAGCAGTGGAGAATAATAAGCAACCGCTGCTCTGATGACGACATCTAGTGGACACTGTGTGTTACTGCATGATGACGACATCTAGTGGACACTGTGTGTTACTGCATGATGACGACATCTAGTGGACACTGAGTGTTACTGCATGATGACGACATCTAGTGGACACTGCGTGTTACTGCATGATGACGACATCTAGTGGACACTGCGTGTTACTGCATGATGACGACATCTAGTGGACACTGAGTGTTACTGCATGATGACGACATCTAGTGGACACTGAGTGTTACTGCATGATGACGACATCTAGTGGACACTGAGTGTTACTGCATGATGACGACATCTAGTGGACACTGCGTGTTACTGCATGATGACGACATCTAGTGGACACTGCGTGTTACTGCATGATGACGACATCTAGTGGACACTGCGTGTTACTGCATGATGACGACATCTAGTGGACACTGAGTGTTACTGCATGATGACGACATCTAGTGGACACTGCGTGTTACTGCATGATGACGACATCTAGTGGACACTGAGTGTTACTGCATGATGACGACATCTAGTGGACACTGCGTGTTACTGCATGATGACGACATCTAGTGGACACTGCGTGTTACTGCATGATGACGACATCTAGTGGACACTGCGTGTTACTGCATGATGACGACATCTAGTGGACACTGAGTGTTACTGCATGATGACGACATCTAGTGGACACTGCGTGTTACTGCATGATGACGACATCTAGTGGACACTGCGTGTTACTGCATGATGACGACATCTAGTGGACACTGCATGATGACGACATCTAGTGGACACTGCGTGTTACTGCATGATGACGACATCTAGTGGACACTGCGTGTTACTGCATGATGACGACATCTAGTGGACACTGAGTGTTACTGCATACATCTAGTGGACACTGAGTGTTACTGCATGATGACGACATCTAGTGGACACTGCGTGTTACTGCATGATGACGACATCTAGTGGACACTGAGTGTTACTGCATGATGACGACATCTAGTGGACACTGAGTGTTACTGCATGATGACGACATCTAGTGGACACTGCGTGTTACTGCATGATGACGACATCTAGTGGACACTGCGTGTTACTGCATGATGACAACGTCTAGTGGACACTGAGTGTTACTGCATGATGACGACATCTAGTGGACACTGCGTGTTACTGCATGATGACAACGTCTAGTGGACACTGAGTGTTACTGCATGATGACGACATCTAGTGGACACTGCGTGTTACTGCATGATGACGACATCTAGTGGACACTGCGTGTTACTGCATGATGACGACATCTAGTGGACACTGCGTGTTACTGCATGATGACGACATCTAGTGGACACTGCGTGTTACTGCATGATGACGACATCTAGTGGACACTGCGTGTTACTGCATGATGACGACATCTAGTGGACACTGCGTGTTACTGCATGATGACGACGTCTAGTGGACACTGAGTGTTACTGCATGATGACGACATCTAGTGGACACTGAGTGTTACTGCATGATGACAACATCTAGTGGACACTGAGTGTTATTGCATGATGACGACATCTAGTGGACACTGCGTGTTACTGCATGATGACGACATCTAGTGGACACTGCGTGTTACTGCATGATGACGATATCTAGTGGACACTGAGTGTTACTGCATGATGACGACATCTAGTGGACACTGCGTGTTACTGCATGATGACAACATCTAGTGGACACTGAGTGTTACTGCATGATGATGACATCTAGTGGACACTGCGTGTTACTGCATGATGACGACATCTAGTGGACACTGAGTGTTACTGCATGATGACAACATCTAGTGGACACTGCGTGTTACTGCATGATGATGACATCTAGTGGACACTGCGTGTTACTGCATGATGACGACATCTAGTGGACACTGAGTGTTACTGCATGATGACAACATCTAGTGGACACTGCGTGTTACTGCATGATGACGACATCTACTGGACACTGCGTGTTACTGCATGATGACGACATCTAGTGGACACTGCGTGTTACTGCATGATGACGACATCTAGTGGACCCTCTGTGTTACTGCATGATGACGACATCTAGTGGACACTGCGTGTTACTGCATGATGACAACGTCTAGTGGACACTGAGTGTTACTGCATGATGACAACATCTAGTGGACACTGCGTGTTACTGCATGATGACAACATCTAGTGGACACTGCGTGTTACTGCATGATGACGAAATCTAGTGGACACTGCGTGTTACTGCATGATGACGATATCTAGTGGACACTGAGTGTTACTGCATGATGACGACATCTAGTGGACACTGAGTGTTACTGCATGACGACGACATCTAGTGGACACTGCGTGTTACTGCATGATGACGACATCTAGTGGACACTGCGTGTTACTGCATGATGACGACATCTAGTGGACACTGCGTGTTACTGCATGATGACAACATCTAGTGGACACTGAGTGTTACTGCATGATGATGACATCTAGTGGACACTGAGTGTTACTGCATGATGACGACATCTAGTGGACACTGCGTGTTACTGCATGATGACGACATCTAGTGGACACTGCGTGTTACTGCATGATGACGATATCTAGTGGACACTGAGTGTTACTGCATGATGACAACATCTAGTGGACACTGCGTGTTACTGCATGATGACGACATCTAGTGGACACTGCGTGTTACTGCATGATGACAACATCTAGTGGACACTGAGTGTTACTGCATGATGACGACATCTAGTGGACACTGCGTGTTACTGCATGATGACAACATCTAGTGGACACTGAGTGTTACTGCATGATGACAACATCTAGTGGACACTGCGTGTTACTGCATGATGACAACATCTAGTGGACACTGAGTGTTACTGCATGATGACAACATCTAGTGGACACTGAGTGTTACTGCATGATGACGACATCTAGTGGACACTGCGTGTTACTGCATGATGACAACGTCTAGTGGACACTGAGTGTTACTGCATGATGACGACATCTAGTGGACACTGCGTGTTACTGCATGATGACGACATCTAGTGGACACTGCGTGTTACTGCATGATGACGATATCTAGTGGACACTGAGTGTTACTGCATGATGACGACATCTAGTGGACACTGCGTGTTACTGCATGATGACAACATCTAGTGGACACTGCGTGTTACTGCATGATGACGATATCTAGTGGACACTGAGTGTTACTGCATGATGACGACATCTAGTGGACACTCCGTGTTACTGCATGATGACAACATCTAGTGGACACTGCGTGTTACTGCATGATGACGATATCTAGTGGACACTGAGTGTTACTGCATGATGACGACATCTAGTGGACACTGCGTGTTACTGCATGATGACAACATCTAGTGGACACTGAGTGTTACTGCATGATGACGACATCTAGTGGACACTGCGTGTTACTGCATGATGACGATATCTAGTGGACACTGAGTGTTACTGCATGATGACGACATCTAGTGGACACTGCGTGTTACTGCATGATGACAACATCTAGTGGACACTGCGTGTTACTGCATGATGACGATATCTAGTGGACACTGAGTGTTACTGCATGATGACGACATCTAGTGGACACTCCGTGTTACTGCATGATGACAACATCTAGTGGACACTGAGTGTTACTGCATGATGATGACATCTAGTGGACACTGCATGTTACTGCATGATGACGACATCTAGTGGACACTGAGTGTTACTGCATGATGACAACATCTAGTGGACACTGCGTGTTACTGCATGATGACAACATCTAGTGGACACTGCGTGTTACTGCATGATGATGACATCTAGTGGACACTGCGTGTTACTGCATGATGACAACATCTAGTGGACACTGAGTGTTACTGCATGATGACGACATCTAGTGGACACTGCGTGTTACTGCATGATGACAACATCTAGTGGACACTGAGTGTTACTGCATAATGACAACATCTAGTGGACACTGCGTGTTACTGCATGATGACGACATCTAGTGGACACTGCGTGTTACTGCATGATGATGACATCTAGTGGACACTGAGTGTTACTGCATGATGACGACATCTAGTGGACACTGAGTGTTACTGCATGATGACGACATCTAGTGGACACTGAGTGTTACTGCATGATGACGACATCTAGTGGACACTGCGTGTTACTGCATGATGACGACATCTAGTGGACACTGAGTGTTACTGCATGATGACGACATCTAGTGGACACTGCGTGTTACTGCATGATGACGACATCTAGTGGACACTGAGTGTTACTGCATGATGACGACATCTAGTGGACACTGAGTGTTACTGCATGATGACGACATCTAGTGGACACTGAGTGTTACTGCATGATGACGACATCTAGTGGACACTGAGTGTTTAAAAAAACAAAAAAACAATGACCCCAAACTTTTGAATGGTTGTGTGTGTGTGTTTAAATGGTTCTTATAAAATAAATTCTGTAATTCCAGAAGTTTTAACTATTTTAACATATTGCCACTCTTAGTTTCTGTAAATAAAAAAGTAATAAAAAAATAATAATAAAAAAAGAGTAGCTTTGTTATTTTAGCAGAAAACACCAGAAATATCTTTTATAAGTAAAAAAGGTCAAGAAAAAGGTAATCAGAAACTGATTATGGTCACTCCTCAGTTTATGGGCATAATCACATTAACACCTGAAGTTTACATGAACTCGGTCTCAATCTAATTACACAGGCGCATGGAAACAAGACACAAATGATTATTGTGATATTTCAACAATAAACACAAAACACAAAAAGCACTGATCTCAACAATATATTTTATTCCAAAATAAAAGCTCAAAATTAAATCACATCAATTGCATTTATTGTTCTGCATCTGCTGGTTCGATCCCGTCCCGTTACGCACTCCTACAAACACTACGACCTCTCAGGGTCAAATATAAGAAAAGGTCAAAGGTCAAGACGAGGGATTTCTACTGTGCGAGTTTCAGTACCGGTCGCGGAGAGATAAACCGCTAGCTTTACAAACTTACCAAAAGCCCTTCAAACAGTGGCATCGTTTTGCATATATAATGCTGAATCTATTAGTGCGAGAACAACAACCGTGAAACAATAAAAATACATTTATGATTCAAGTAGAAACGTGTCGGTTCGCCCTGGCTAGTTTGAGTTCTTCATGTACAGGACTTAAAAACCAATGACTCTCGTGTTTAGCTGCTTTTCTTTGCGTAGAGATTAAAATCATTATGTGTGAATCTCACAAAACCTGCGAAGAAAAATGTCCAGGTGAAATTTTAAAAGAATAACAGAAATTCATTTCGTGCGTTTCCTACGATGTCCACAAGGGGGCGCTGGACTATAAATAAACTGGCATTAATGAAAGATTTTGAGTCAGTTGTAAGGCAAAGATTTCCCCCCCTTTTTTCTGTTTGGAGTCCATCATCATCATCATCATCATCATCATCATCATCATCATGTGTTGTGAGCTGATGTTTCCATGACGAAGAGCGTGTCGTCAGAGGTCAGAGGTCGTGTGTTTGTTCCCTCGGCTGAGGTTTGGACATTATTCCTAAACAACACAAACACAAAGAAAAAAATCTGAAGTTTCAGTCGCTCTGAGAACAGGAGACAGATTTTCTACAAAAAGACATCCAGATCATAATCCACCTCAGAAACAAACGCAAAAATTAATATTTTGAAGCCTAATTTTTTTTTTTTGCATTGTAAGATTATGTTACAATTAAACACATGTAGACTTAAAAAAAAATGTAATACTATAACTATATAGTCAGTTTGCGCTGCGTGTTTCCCGATCGAATCGCTCTTCGAAGTAACGCGAGTTTAGCGTTTGCCGTTTAGCAACAACAGTTATGAATTATTTTTCACATCTGCAATTGTTTTTGTGGGCGGATGATTACAGAACTTCACTAGATTTGTAATGAAATGCGTTTGTAAACCTGTTTTCACAGAAACGGTCGTTTTCAGCCAAAATAAAAGCGTAACCAGTTTCCTTCAAAATAAAAAAGGGCAACCACATTTTCCGTCAAATAAAAGCGCAACCAGATTTTCGTCAAAATAAAAGCGCAACCAGTTTTCCGTCAAAATAAAAGCGCAACCAGTTTTCCGTCAAAATAAAAGCGCAACCAGTTTTCCGTCAAAATAAAAGCGCAACCAGTTTCCATAAATTAAAGCACTAGTTTTCCGTCAAATAAAAGCGCAACCAGTTTTCCGTCAAAATAAAAGCGCAACCACAGTTTCCGTAAATTAAAGCACAACTAGTTTTCCGTCAAAATAAAAGCGCAACCACATTTTCCGTCAAATAAAAGCGCAACCAGATTTCCGTCAAAATAAAAGCGCAACCAGTTTTCCGTCAAAATAAAAGCGCAACGTTTTCCATCAAAATAAAAGTGCAACCAGTTTCCATAAATTAAAGCACTAGTTTTCCGTCAAATAAAAGCGCAACCAGTTTTCCGTCAAAATAAAAGCGCAACCAGTTTTCCGTCAAAATAAAAGCGCAACCAGTTTCCGTAAATTAAAGCACAACTAGTTTTCCGTCAAAATAAAAGCGCAACCACTTTTTCCGTCAAATAAAAGCGCAACCAGATTTCCGTCAAAATAAAAGCGCAACCAGTTTTCCGTCAAAATAAAAGCGCAACGTTTTCCATCAAAATAAAAGTGCAACCACAGTTTCCATAAATTAAAGCACAACTAGTTTTCCGTCAAAATAAAAGCGCAACCAGTTTTCCGTCAAAATAAAAGCGCAACCACAGTTTCCGTAAATTAAAGCACAACTAGTTTTCCGTCAAAATAAAAACCGCAACCAGTTTTCAGTCAAAATAAAAGCGCAACCACATTTCCCGTCAAATAAAAGCGCAACCACATTTACCGTCAAAATAAAAGCGCAACCACAGTTTGTCAGAATAAAGGCTCAGGGGTTTATCTCTTGCAAGTGAAGACATTAGGTCAAAAGTATTGTAACTTCCCTACTGTAACAAAGTAAAATAATACTTATGCAATATTTCCCCCAATAAATGGCTATTTCTGTCATAGGATTAATATTATTATTATTATTATGATTATAATATTCGAATTGTTTGGCTTCCTAAAACACCACCAAATCCTATGGGAAACACTGTATAATATATAAAACAATAAATAATATAAAAAACATATTGTAATATAAAAAATATATAAATATTTCACGATTCAAATAATATATAATTATTTTCACTACAGTGAAATGAAAATAATACAAGAAAATAAATAAATAAATAATTTATCATTTATTTATAATAAATTATTTAAGTTTTATACTTTAAGTGAAATATATATATATTTTTTTATTTTGGTGTGAAATATGACCTGGAAGTTTTTGAGACGGTTCAATATCATAGAAAAATCAAACCAAAAGGACTTAAATTTAGCATTACACTGTAGGTGATACATAGATCACATTTCCCATCATGCTCCACATGTAATAAACACACGTGCACGAGCACCAACAGATAAACAGATGAAGCTGCAAGCGGCACAAGACCTGAAGGACAGAGGAGTCCAACCGAGAAGCTTTAATGTATGAAAACATCATGTCTGAATGAGCGATCATCCTCACACACACACACACACACACACACACACACACACACACACACACACACACACACATATGCATGAAATGAAGCAAGCGTATGAATGTGACTCATGAATCGCTCTTACCTTCGGCTGGCGAGATCTCGCTCTCTTTATGCACCACTACTTTAGTGACGCTCATGTCTGGGTGCTGCTCTTTGGCCTCTTTAATAGCCTGAGCCAGAGCCTGACCCACAATGCACCAGCAGAGAGAAACACACACGCGCACAGCGGTTATCAGTCAATCAACGTGTGTGTTTATAGAGCAATATCAATGATTTGAATGTTAACATAAACTGTTCAATATCATAAAATTAACTGTGATTGTAATTGCATGCATTATAAAAGTGTGTTAAATATATAAAGATCTGATGAATCATTACAAGATTTAATTCGTTTATAGACGGAAAAACCTCCAGAATTATGCTATTTAATTTCACCCAAAATTAATATTTATATAAATCGTAGGAAAGAAAAAGTGTCTATTTTATGCTTGATGCACCTTAATAATTTGTTTAATAAAATACATTTATTATTACTAAAAATATTATTATTAAACATTTAAATACAAATATTATATAGGCCTATATATATAGTAATCATTTTATCACACACACACACACACACACACACACATATAGAGTGATCGTTTTATTTGATAAATATAGTTTTTATTAATATTTTGAATTAGTTTATTTTCATATATTTTTCTGATATTTTCTGTTTTCAGTTTAATTAGTTAAAGTTTTAGTAATTTCGTTGTGTTTTGGCCATTTTCGTAAGTTTTTAAAAAATATGTCTATACAGTTTTTATTTTTCAGTTTTTATTATTTCACTACATCAAGTTAAACTAAATGAAAATGAGAAATAGATGAAGTAAAATAAGTTTAATTAGCCAGATATTTATTATAATATATATACACATTTAATAGGGACAATATAGAATTATTTTATTGCATATATATATATTATAATAATAATGAATGACTTTAGTGTGTGTGTGTAAATATATATAAATGACATACATACACACACACACACACAAACACACTAAAGTCCTTCTTTACCTTATAAATAGATACAACTTTTTCTTTTTAGTCCATATTAAATAAACTAATAATAATAATTAAAAAATAATGCATTTTCATTTTAAAATTGTATTTGATTTTTGTGTTTTGCGCGTTTAATGTCAGCGAGACACACTATTTCCTCACACACACAGGTTATCTCCTCACACACAGGTTATCTCCTCACACACACACACAGGTTATCTCCTCACACACACACACAGGTTATCTCCTCACACACACAGGTTATCTCCTCTCACACACACACACACACAGGTTATCTCCTCACACACACACACAGGTTATCTCCTCACACACACAGGTTATCTCCTCACACACACACACACACAGGTTATCTCCTCACACACACACACACACAGGTTATCTCCTCACACACACACACACAGGTTATCTCCTCACACACACACACAGGTTATCTCCTCACACACACACACAGGTTATCTCCTCACACACACACACACAGGTTATCTCCTCACACACACACAGGTTATCTCCTCACACACACACACACAGGTTATCTCCTCACACACACACACAGGTTATCTCCTCACACACACACACACAGGTTATCTCCTCACACACACACACACACAGGTTATCTCCTCACACACACACACACACAGGTTATCTCCTCACACACACACACACAGGTTATCTCCTCACACACACACACAGGTTATCTCCTCACACACACACACAGGTTATCTCCTCACACACACACACACAGGTTATCTCCTCACACACACACAGGTTATCTCCTCACACACACACACACAGGTTATCTCCTCACACACACACACAGGTTGAGCGATCTCTGTACCTGGTCGTGGTCGATGTCTGCGTCTCCTGTGATCACGATCCTCTTCTCGATGCGAGTCTCTGAGATGCCGTCCTTCACCGTCTGACGAAACACAATCAAACCGGTTACGCTTCCCACATCGACATCACGCCTGGATTCTGTGACTCTGCCGGATTTAACACTCATCCTTCCCTCGGGAAATGTTGAAGTGGAAATTATGGACTTTTGTCGCACCTGAACCACGAATACACCCAAAAACTTTAATGGATTCGAGGAGTTTTGGGGTTGAAATGTAAAAAAGTAACAAATCCTCTCGGGTCAATTTGACCCCCCTAGGAATGCTTCAGTACACATAGAAAAACCTAAAAATACTCAAAATTCAAACTAAAAATGCTAAAACTTTAAACACGATTTTATAATGTCTGCATGTGTATCTGAATACACACTGAAGAAAAACTGGCTCTAGGTCCCAGCGGAACAGCTCAGGTGCTCCATAAGCCCATCTAGAGGCATGAAATATCATGTATTATAATTTATTTTTCCAAAAGAGGTCTACAAAGACGCCCAGTGTAAGATATTTTGAGCTGAATTAAAAGGGTTTATGCATGAAATTGTGAGTTATTTTTAGTAAGTTGAAAAAAATGTGCTTAAATTACTAATTATTTATTATTTATTGATCAAATCTAGTAATTTAAAGGTAAATAAATAAATAAAAATCTCCCAAAAAATTGCATTAAAAAAATGAAATAAAATAAGCTTTCTAAAAAAAAAAAAAAAAAAAATGAGTATAATAGTAGGGCTTTGGGATCATTTTGAGCCGCGAGGGAAGCATGAGTGTTAACACACAGATGAGACTGAGCGTTTGACTGACTTTAGTGATGTGTGTGGTGGTGGTGGTGCTGTTGTTCTCTGATGTGATCGTCTGAGCGCTCATGAGGACGCCTGGATCCGACTCGCCATTCGCATCAACCTTCAAACACACACAAGCATTACAAACGCACATACCTATAGAGCTTCTGTAGCCCCGCCCCTTAAAAATCTTTTAAAATCTCCCCGGTCGACTGACATTTGTTAAGACATCTGCTTTAAACACTACAATCCTCATGATAACTTTCGTTAACTCTACAATAAGTAAATCCACTTCGAAAGCTAATTAGTCCTGGACAGCGATGCCATGGAGATATACAGAGCGACCGCAAAAACACAAGTTCAAAGACAATATTGTAAAGATGCGGCGCTCGTTTCTCTGGCGCATACGGTCTATAGACTGAACACAGTATATAGACTGAATACGCATGTGCGTCGCAGCGTAGTGATTTTGAAGTTTACATGGAAAATTTAAACGCTTGCAGTTTGGATCCTGTTTCAAGGTTTGCGTTCTCGAGCTCCAAACACTGTTTTCGTGTAAATGAACGGCTAGAACGCATTAAAAGTTTTCAGTTAAACGGTGTCGTGTTAGCGGCCCATACGTTAATAACTAATGATCTTTCCAACGGAAGTAAATCAAAACTAACTTTATTCTAGAGCTGCTGTAAAGCCTAAGCAATCTCTGTTACTGTAATCTCCTGTTATCACTGTAAAGCTGCTGTGAAACTCTATATATTGTTAAAGCGCTGTATAAATGAAGCTGACTTGACTATATACACATCCTCAGGAGTGTTTACCTCAGAAGACTCGTACGTGATGGTCTTGGTCTCGGTGTGAACCACGGGGACGTCTTTACCCGGCTCCTCCGACTGCTGATCCTGAAACAGAGAAACCACTGTGAAACACTCGACTCTCTCAAGCGCATCTGCATCGCAAACCACCATCAGCTTCACCTGGAACACACACACTTCAGCTGGAACACACACACTTCAGCTGGAACACACACACTTCAGCTGGAACACACACACTTCAGCTAATCATACTGGAGAAACGCGGAAAATGAGAGTATCGTGCAAATGCTCATTTATTTCAGTAATTCAACTTAAAAGGTGAAACTAATATATTATATAGACTCATTACATGCAAAGTGAGATATTTCAAGCCTTTATTTGTTATAATTGTGATGATTATGGCTTACAGATATGAAAACCCCAAGAATATTGTGAAAAGGTTTTCATAAGCTGTAAGCCTGTCAAAAGTGACAGAATCTTTTTGTAACCTTATAAATGTCTTTAGTATTTCGAATAAATGCTGTTCTTTTGAACTTTCTGTTCATCAAAAAATAAAAAATAAAATTGCACAACACTTTTCAACTTTGATAATAATCATAAATATTTATTGAGCATCAGATCCTCATATTAGAGTGATTTCTGGAGGATCATGTGACACTGAAGACTGGAGTAATGATGCTGAAAATTCAGCTTTGATCACAGGAATAAATTACATTTTAAAATAAATTAAAATAGAACTTATTTTAAATTGTAATAATATTTAACAATATTAGTTTTTTTTTTATTCAAATAAAATGTACCCTTTGTGAGCATAAGAGACTTCTTTTAAAAACATTAAATAATCTTTCTCATCCCAAACTTTTCAACGGCAGTGTACATTGAACTGAATAATGACATTATTGTCTTCTACTTTATAGCTGAAATTTAATTGGTTTCAGGATTGAATTTTGAAATATTAAACACTGTTATTGAACTAAACTGAATCAACATTGAATTTTGAAACATTAACACTGTTATTGAACTAAACTGAATCAACATTCAACTGAATAATGACATTATCTTCTGAAAAGCTGCTTTATTGCTCACGTTGTTTCATAATGGTGGATTTTGAAACTTTATCACTGTTATTTTATACTTTGAATCAATCTGAAATAAAAGTGGACTCAACGTCACGACAGGTTTCTTATTCAATCATGCGTTGAAGACAAAATCAGCAGTTTGAGTGGCGAATGGAAAAGTCCAGCTGCTTATGACATGCATGTGTGTGTGTGTGTGTGTGTGTTATAACAACATCCGTGATCATGCAGGGTTGTGTATTTAATGTGATCAATCACATTCATCACACACTTCCAATCGTGAAGAAGGAAGAAAGAGAGGATTCCATCATTAGTCAGTGCCGGTGTCAGCACAGAAACACACGGTGACCCAGATGCGTTCTGGGAGTGATTACCTCTACTGTATGTTCATGCACTTCCTGCTTTACTTCCTGTACTGAGACTTCCACTTCCTGTTCTGCATGTGATCCAGAAACCAGCTCATTCTCTTCATCCTTCTCATTTTGAACGTGCAACACTTTTGTTTTCATAACATCTGACGTTTGAAACATTGACGGCTCGTCTTCATCTTTAACGTTGATCGTCTTCGCTTGAGGTTGGTCTTCTATCTTGTTCTGGTCAGTTGATGAATCAGACGTCGTATAAAGTTGAAATTCTCCATAATATTGAGTCTCCAAGTTGATGGACTCGTCCTCTTCATTAAAAAACCAGAGCTTGGACCGATTAAACGTTTCTCCAAATGCTTCGTCAACGCGTTCTTGATCAAAACTCTCAATGCGGTTGTGGAACAACGCCGACAGCTCATTCTCATTCTGCTCTTGGGTTTCTCCAGTGGTTTCCTCCATTGCAGTTTCCTTGAGTTCATCTTTAATCTCAAAACTTTGGCGTTTCGGATCCCAGATTTGGAGTAAATCTTCATCCTCTTCATGGTTAATGATTTCTGGGATTCCAGCAGGAATGTCTTGGGTTTCTCCAGTGGTTTCTTCCATTGTAGTTTCCTTGATTTCTTCAACCTGAATAATTTGGCTTTTCTGATCCCAGATTTGGAGTAAATCTTCATTTTCCTCATGGCACGTCACTTCTTGGATTCTAGCAGGAATCTCTTGAGTTTCTGATCTGGTTTCTTCTCCTCCAGATGGAGTTTCCATTGCAGTTTCCTTTATTTCAACTTCAACACTTTGGCGTTTTGGATCCCAGATTTGGAGCAAATCTTCACCATCATCTTCACAGCACATCATCTCTGGGATTCCAACAGGAAAGTCTTGGGTTTTTACAGTGGTTTCTTCCATTGCAGTTTCCTTGATTTCATCTTCAATCTCAAAACTTTGGCATTTCGGATCCCAGATGTGGAATAAATCTTCATCCTCTTCATGGGAAATGATTTCTGGGATTCCAGCAAGAATCTCTTGGATTTCTCTTGTGGTTTCTTCCATTGCAAATTCATTGATTTCTTTGATTTCAATACTTTGGTTTTCCAGATCCCACATTTGGAGCAAATCTTCATCTTCTTCACGGCATCTCACTTCTTGGATTCTAGCAGGAATCTCTTGGGTTTCTGATCTGGTTTCTTCTCCTTCAGACAGAGTTTCCATTGCAGTTTTCTTGATTTCATCTTCAACTTCAATACTTTGGCATTTTGGATCCCAGATGTGGAATAAATCTTCATCATCATCTTCATGGTTAATTATTTCTGGGATTCCAGCAGGAATGTCTTGGGTTTCTCCAGTGGTTTCTACCATTGCAATTACATTGATTTCTTCAACCTCAATACTTTGGTTTTTCAGATCCCAGATTTGGAGCAAATATTCCTTTTCCTCATGGCACGTCACTTCTTGGAATCTAGCAGGAATCTTTTGGGTTTCTGAGCTGGTTTCTTCTCCAGATGGAGTTTCCATTACAGCTTCCTTGTTTTCATCTTCAACTTCAATACTTTGGCATTTTGGGTCCCAGATTTGGAGCAAATCTTCATCATCATCTTCACGGCACACCATTTCTGGGATTCCAGCAGGAATGTCTTGGGTTTCTCCAGTGGTTTCTTCCATTGCAGTTTCCTTGATTTCATCTTCAATCTCAATACTTTGCCGTTTCGGATCCCAGATGTGGAATAAATCTTCATCTTCTTCATGGCAAATGATTTCTGGGTTTCCAGCAGGAATCTCTTGGGTTTCTGAGCTGGTTTGGAGCAAGTCTTCATGACAGCTTCTGCTGTGTAATGCTTGATCCTCCAGAACGACACCTTCTTCTCTACTTGAAGCCCATGAAGAGCGTCTCCCCATCGCGATGGCCTCACTCAGGGCCTTCATATACTTCTCTTTTTCACCAGCAGAGGGAGTTTGATCCCGCGTCTCACAGCACACCTCCACCTGTGGAGCAACTGAACTCTGGGACAAAAACGGCACACTTCATGTCACTCTCTGTGTTTATTACAGAGCAAAACCACTTGCTTCATCAACAGCATCAACATTTAAATGAGCTCCGCCACAATTGTGAGTTGAGAAAATTTACCATCCATAAATATTTCAGAAACAAGTGACCCCAAAGTTACCAACAAAGTGTGTGTTTGCAGCATAAAAGCTGTTGTGTCTCAGATTCGAGTCCTTTGGTCACAATTCTTCCTCTTAGACATTCCTGCATCTCTCTACTGTCTTAAAACGATGAACAACTCACTAGAGAGTGAGTAGAAAACATTAAAACATGCAATATTACCGTGATGTGAACGTGAACTCTCTCTCACACGTCAAATTAGTTAATCCGCTTATTGATCTGTAAGATTTACAATACCTGCATGTTAATTTAATCCACCGTATCTGATGGACAACCGTTCCATGATCCTCTGGCTTGTCTTGACAAGATTCCTATAATCCCGTTTGATTCCAGAAGATCTGATCTGAATGTCTGTCCTTCACTAACCCCAGCGGCCGAGATATACAGTACGACCCTAGTGTGTTTTTGTTTCATAATTCAGGGTCTCGAAGGTTCTGTTTCAAGCTTCTTGAAACAACATAAATTTGTAGATTTACAGAAGGTCTTAAAAGAAACGACAGTAGTAATATTATCTATGATGAGAGAACGTCAAATACATCAACAAATCAAACAGCCACTCGTTGTGGAAAAAGCGTCAAGGCTTTAAATAAGCCCCATATGGATCATTTATATCATTTATGGATCATAATAAACCAGAAGAAGCAGTTGTTCTTTAAGAATAGAGTTATGTGTGATTTTAAACCAATGCAGCCGATCCAACAGACGTCGAGTAGAAAACAGGACCAAGATTCACCTGTGAAACACAATGGTTTAGGAGATCTAAAGCTCATTTTATTAATCTCTGAGACAGTTTCCCAGACAGATTAAACAAATCCCAATGGCATCTCACAGTCAGACGGATTCTCCTCCGAAAATCCCTTTGAGTCTGAAGACTGCGATAAAACCCGCAGTGAGACGGACACGCCGAGTGTTTCATAAAGCACACTATAGGAAACATGTTGACTGTGAAGGAGGGTTTACAGATTATGGCAAAAGTTGGATTCTTGCATGAGTTTCCATGGCACTGGGTTAAATAAGCTTCAGAAGATCAAGTTTGTTTGAGTAAATCAACTTTTCCTACTGTATTTCAGAACCGTTTGCAAACAGGTTGGAATTACGTAAGTTTAGGGTGAAACTAATTTCTGGTAACTCTTTATTTTGATGGTCCCTTTTGAACTTTCTGTTGACTATAAGTAACTTTGCAACTAGATGTTAACTAACTCTCATTAGAGTATAAATAGACTGTCAGCTTAATAACTACTAATTCTTTATTGTGATAGTCACCCCACAGACTGCATCTATATGTCAACTTATTCTATCCCTAACTGTCTACTAATACTCTACTAACACTCTAATGAGAGTTAGTAGAAATGTAGGTGCAACACTACTTGTAGTCATCAAAGGGACCATTAAAATAAAGTGAAACCTAATTTCTTAATTTGTAATTTTGTCTTTTTCTCCATTTTCTGGGGAAGAAATATGACTTGAAAATGACTTTAATTTTGGCATGAAATATGACCCACACATGCTCTTGTCTTAATAAAATAAATGCGAGCAGTGAATACATGCATGCATGATGTAATAGACAGTAATGTCTAACCTCAAGATTGAGATCCGGCTTTACTGCAACATCTTCAGGTTCGGCTTTATCCTCCTCTGACATCTACAGACACAGAGACAGGGCCGATAAACATCAGAGTTGAATTAGCTAAACGTATAAGAGGTTGGTGGAGTGAAAATGCCTCTTATAAAGCATAGAATGAGTGATCATGCAGGAATAATCATCAGTCACGTTAAAACAAAAACACACACAGGATGGATGTTCCTTTCACAAACAAAATGCTTCAAACTAAATTCCCCCAGAAAGTTTAACTCTGCCTAGGAAACTAACAAACGCCTCTAACCTGACAGTCAGGAATTATGTTTATGGGTTAAACCACTTAACACTCTATTACGAGTCAATATAAGCTTAACACACAACCAGGTTGAGGAGTCAAGTTAGTCCTCAAAACACACTGTGAAATAAAGTTATTCACTCAGTTATTCTAATAGTAGTAGTAGAAATGTTAATGCAAGTTATACAATAGCTGCATGAATACAACAAAAATAAAAATAAAAAAAAACAAGAAAAAAATAAATATAGCTCAAGTAGCAATTAAGGGGCCAAGCACCACAGAGGAAGAATGAAGAGAGAAAAAATCGTCAGACCAACTGCAAGAATGAGTAAAGATATTTGGAGACGTTTTTACGCAAATGGTTGAAAACCCATAAATACAATAACTTTTGACCAATTGGTGGCGCTGACAGCAAATTGAACTGGTGTGGTCAGTGTTGAGGCCATTTTTTTGGTCAGAAGCAAAAAACAAAACAAAAAAAAAGCAACAAATTTCCATATCTCCTGACCAATAGGTGGTACTGTGCTGAAACTGTACAGGTACCCACAGGTAATGGATGTCATAACACACACCAAGTTTGGTAAGAATACGCTTAAGTGCTGCGGAGATATAGCCTTATGTTAATTTTGACATGCTCTTTGTCAAATTTGCTAGTGCGTTATTTAAGATCGGTTTGACAAATCAACTTGAATTACATGTTTTTTGTCGGCATTGCCTGAAGATGATCTGAGCCAATTTTGGTGAAAATCAGCAAAACAGTCTAAGACTAGGAAAATTCAATGACAATCGAATCATCTTGAATTTAGTTTCTAGACCTTACAGTTCAAAAGTGATTACATTTGGACAGTTGGTGGCGCTAGAGGGATTGAGTTAGAGACTCCAAAATTGGTGTGGTTAATGTTCAGATTGTCCTCTATCAGTGTGCCAAGTTTCATAACTTTTTACCATATGGTTCAATGGGCTGCCATGGAAGAGCAAGAATAAGAAAAAGAAGAACACTAGCGGATACAATAGGCACTTTTGGTGCTTGGCCCCTAAAAACCCAGCAGTTTAAGATTACACAAGATGTTTCACATCAATATATGATACAAATTCTAAACATTCAGCAGAAATGCATGCCAGTTGTTCAAGTGAATAGAGATTAATTATTGGAACGATTTACCCAAAACCAAACAAATGCACCTCGTGTCGATCTAACCCCCATTACTGTCATTTCATTTTCTCCATTTGACGGCTCATATCAACTCCAAACACGAGTCCAAGCAACTCGAACAGTTATGATACAGTGCTTTTGTTATTTTTAGAGTTAATATTCATTATTGAAAAGCGCTACATGAAGATTAACTTCCATAAACTTTCATTTGTGTCCCACAGATAAAACAACATCATGAAGGAGAGTAAATTAATTTTCATATTTGCACAGATCTGAACTGAAATGGCCACAGGTCATGAATGCTTTGAATATAGAACTTTTTAAAGAAGACCTTATTGCAGAGTGTAAAAGAAAGTGTAAAGAAGTTATAGAAAAGTTATAGAAGTTTAAGTTTAGCGTAAAGCAAATGTACTGAAGTAAAAAATAATAATTATACAAAATCATTTTTTATTAGCCATACGTCTAACCAAGTTGTGGTCCAAATTTAAAGCTGGTGTCACAAAAATGTATCTGCTAAAAGTTAAAGTGCCATTTCAAGCCAGTTTTCACAGGATGAATGAGTGTTTAAGCTTCCAAATCATACGTAATTTTGATGATTACTAAAATATGTGACGCACGCCAAGTGTCCCGCGACCAGTTAGCAAGTTTAAGTGCAGCTTTTCTATATCTGTTGTTAAATGAACATTAGTGTCACTCCAACCGCACACGTCTTACTTCCAGTGCGCACACGAGTGGTTTAATGGATGAAGACTCGTCCAGTCGAGCACAGAGTCGAGGGGACGAGGACAGTCTCATGTCCCACTCATTCACACCAGACGCTTCACAACGCATCTCCAGAAACGACCTCTTCAGCTCGCTGACGCTCAGCTGATGCTGCTTTAGTTCTGTGGGCGTGTCTGTCTCCTGATCCACCAATCACAGCACAGCGAAGGATCAAAATGGGGCGGGGCATTACAAAGATTTCAAACAAGTGTCATTCGCTGTGTCCGAAATCAAATACTTCCCTAGTGTATAGTATCCGCCAACAGAGTAGTATGTCCGAATTCACAGTAGGTGAAAAGTAAACAGTCAAATCAAAAATTATTCAGACACCAGATATAATTTGATATTTTACTAGTGTGTGCAAGACACTATAGTTCATTTATGTAAGTGAGGAGAGCAAAATAAAGTAAAAGTGACATATTATACCCAAATATTCTTCATACAGTGACATTTATACACATTTGGGAGCAAATATTATTGAGCTGATGATGTTTTGCTGAAGTGTGTTTTCTGTAATTGCTAATGCTCTTTTTACACACAGACGGAACAACATGAAGCATTGCTTGGTCACTGGTTGAGCTAAACTGGTATTATCTAATTGTGTAGTTAAATTTAACAGCTGACAGATATTCAACATAATTCATGTGTAGACGGACAAAACCAGTCAAATATCCACTGAGTTCTTGTCATGTTTTATTAACATTTTCTAAACTATAGCGAATAAACTGTGATAATGTGAGAAATGTTGAAGGTGTCTGAATAAATGTAGGTTTGACTGTAGTTCTCTCGGTGAGAATCTGAAGTGTGCATCTGATAGACACTTTACTATCCCATGAGGCCACGGGGTTTATGAATGCTAGCGAGGCGACGCAACTGACGCTGGCGGGTCACGTGACAATAACAACATGGCGGATATATGAATTTCCTTCATACAAACCATTTTCTTTTATAAGTAAATTCAAATTGAACTGTAATACCTACTCAGAAAGTAAGTGATTTCAGACGCAGCGATTGACTCTTCAACGGGAGCTTGTTTCCGCATGCAATTTTAAAAAGAAGGTAATTGCGACTTCTTATCTCACAATTCAGACCCATAATTATGATTTTACATCTTGCAATTTTCTCGGGTGTTAGTATTAGGGTTATTAAAATCTGTTTATAAAAATGTCTGTTTTATAAAAAAGTCAGAATTGTGAGATATAAACTTGCTATTTCGAAAAAAAAGTTGCAATTACCTAGTTTATCATTTTGATTCCGTGGCGGAAACAAGCTTCCGTACTTTTCATTGCTTAAAGGTTCCTGTTAAATTAAGCCCAAAGTGTACTGCGGTTTGTACGTGTACAATGCGTATATATACAATGCATAATATTATTATTATTATGCAAATTTTGTCACCAGATAAGTACAAACGCATGTTGCACATACTCATTTTGCACTAATCAGTTGTTCCACAAGGTGGCAGCACTGGACCGGGCCGCTGTATCTCAGTGGAAAACGAAACTAAAGAGACAGAACAACACCTGAAGAACAACAGATGCCCACTACTGTAGTTTAAAAGAGTGCAAAGATGTTTTTATCGTTCATAACTTCTGGAGAGAAATAGCGCAGAAGCTGGGCAAAGATGGAACTTTCTAAAGCGCACGCGATCAAACGGAGTAAACTTTAAAGGCTTCTTGTTCGACTGTACGCATTCAATAGCGGAAAAAACAAGTATACTTTGGGCTTTATTGACGTTTATCACATTGTGATCATGTGTTAAACACAAAGATCTGTTGGTGCAATTTGGGAATTTCAATTGGTTTAATTCATGCGAGGGCTTGAAACACTGCATTTAAAACTAAAATTAGAACAAGTGCTGTTATTAGGATTGACTACACACACACACACACACACACACGCTTCACAAACCTCCAACATGAGATTACTGTGCTTGACAAACACGTTCTCTCCTTTAATTCGTTTTATGAAACTATACTAGAGAAAGAGTGGGGGAAAGAAATGCGTTCAGCAACTAAATCCACATCTGAAACATTTCCCTAGTTCAAATAAACTCAAGCAAACATGTGGGGATGACAAAGACTGTGAGAGCTGATGGAGGATTCCTGTGGAAATGGCTTAAAGTAAACCAGACTAAGAAGGTTTGCTGGTCTTTACTGGTTTATTTGGATTCTCAGCCTTGACCAGTTCAAAATAAAACCCGTACAAGACCATCAAACCTCCTCGAACTGGTTTCTGGATCTCAATACCTGTGTCCTCATGTCCGTGTTGTCCTCAAAGTCAGACTATAATGAGTTTGGGTGAAAGAGACACTCATTATAAACACTCATTTCACAAGCACATGAAGAATAAACACTGAGCTGAAGACGCACACACACACACACACACACCTCAGTGGCCGTCGAGTCGTCGTCACAAGCGAAGTCGGTTCGCTCGCTGTCGCTCTGTTTGATTAAAGAACGGATCGCAGCGAGAAAGGAGAAAAAAGCAGATCAAACTTCACACAGATGTTCTTCATGAAGATCACAAAGGGATGCGACTCAGATGAAGGAATGGTGTGCGTACACACATGAACAGATGAACCAGACGTGGGTGTGTGTGAGAACAAGCAAACACTCTTCATCCAGACAGAGGATGATGTTCAGACGCTTCATTCACAGATGGAAGATCAACTGCATTATACATGCAGAGCAAATGACATCCAGACTCAAATCTGAAGATGATCGGTAAGGGTGCGTTCACACCTGCCTCATTTAGTCCGCTTGAGTCGCACTAGAGTCCGTTTTCCCCCTCGGTGCGGTTCGTTCGGGCCGGTGTGAATGCAGCGATCGCACTCGGGTGCGCACCAGACGCGGACCAAACAAGTGGACCGAGAGCTCCTCGTAGAGGTCGTCTCGCTACGCTTTCAAGCGAACTCTGGAGCGGTTCGTTTCTGGTGAGAACGTGATCCGACCTCGAACAGACCCGACTGCCAAAGAACTGCGCGTTTCTGGACTAAACCAGCTGCCGTAGTCAAACAAAATGATTATGTAGGCCCTGTCCCAAATGGCACACTCCGGACTTGTGCACTTCCTCAGAGTCCACACTTCGGTGACGTCATGTAGTGCAGACCTATAGGGCCTAGGGGTGGAACGGTACATGTATTCGTATTGAACCGAAACGGTACGGGCGTCACGGTTCGGTGCACGAATTTACACGGAGAATACACGGTATAAAAATAAATAAAACTCGCGTGGAAATTAATTAATGTAATGCGGAACTACTGTTAGATACGCGGGTTCTCTAGGGACACATAATCTGTAGGCTACCATCGGCTTAGCTCTGAACGCGCGTTCACTTCAAACGTTGGCTAACTTGGCTTTAACGCGCGTCCTATTCGCTTTGGACTAGCGTCGAACTAGACGCGATAGACGCGAATTTGACGCTCTATTCGCGTTTGGTGTGACCGCAAAATGAACAGGCTGCGATGTAAAGATTGCAATGCTGGAGTGTGTGTGTGTGTGTGTGTGTGTGTGTGTGTGTGTGTGTGTGTGTGTGTGTGTGTGTGTGTGTGTGCGCGCGCGCGAGAGAGAGACAGAGAGGCGCGGGCGCGACCGAACAGTGGAAACATAATAAACATAGGCTACTCCGTCATTTTGTTCATACAGATCATTAAACCTGCAAAGTGTTTACTTATATTTGTGTACACTCGCAATAAAACACAACATTGTGCTTTTGTCACACTGTAAACTCTTGTCAAACTGTAACCTACAACTGTCACCCAACCAAAATCACACACACACACACACACACACACACACACACACACACACACACACACACACACACACACACACACACACACACACACACACATACTGTTTAAAAAGCAAAACATATTTATCCAACTCCATTTCAAAACAGTCTGTGGGTCCCATCTTTTGGACATTCATCATATCGCATTGGTTTTCATTTCTTGTCCTCGGAGCACTAATCTTACACACTCTACATTGATTAAAAAAGAAAATCGAATGTGTTTTTAATGGTAGTATTATTTTATACAGAAATCAATTATTTATAATTCAGATGAGAATAATGTTACATTGTTAATTAATAATGTTAATTAAAATTAAGGAAAACAAATATATTGATCTGAAATATAGCAAATTAATTTTAAATTAATTCAGGTACAATTAACAAACATATCGCAAGGTCTTTTTGTCTTTTTATTAATTTAATTAATAAACTAATTGTATAAAACTATTGTCAGTGCACTACAAATAAACTGGTTCTATGCCTTTATTAATAAAACTTATTTAAAAAATACAATGCCTTCTGCATTTTTGTTTTGCTTTTCCCTCCATTGTACCGAAATCGTACCGAACCGTGATGTCTGAACCGAGGTATGAACCGAACCGTGACTTCTGTGTACCGTTCCACCCCGAATAGGGCACTTATGCCGAGTTCAGACTGCACGATTTTAGCCCCGATTTTGGCTCGCCGACAGGTTTTGAGAAATCGCCGACAAATGCCCGAAATCACAGGCAAATCGGTGCTCGTTCACGCGAGAGACAATCACGCAGTGTGAATGAGCAAAGACGCGATCTGAGAGAATCACCGACGAGTCGCCGTCGCCCGTGAGATATTTGGCATGCTAAATATCTGGACCTGTCGGCGATTCACAATCCTTGTGAATGTGTTCTGACTGAAAACTACATCGGCGATGACCGACAGCCAATGAGAGAGCAAGATACAGGGAGGAGGAGGAGTTATAGACCAGAATATCAGTATTTTAATAGATAGGCCTATATTTACAATTATATCAAACAGAAACAAAGCACAAACATTTGCATGACCAGCAGCAACAGCAGGACATTTGCAAAATTATTTATTTACCCCCAACTCTCTTTGCAAAACACAGTCCTTGCTCCCCTCGTCTTCCCAACCATTTCCTGCATAAACTGTTTATAATTTTTTTTTCATTTTCGCTACAAATCAGTGTACAGACAATTTGTAGGCTATCATTTTTAATAACAAATTCAGTGTCGCGTGAGAACTCCGGTCTCACACACGCGTGATCTTCCGTTATTTCCTATCACTTCTCGCGTTTGTTTGGTTGTGAAACGTACCATATTTTCCGCACTATAAGGCGCACTTAAAAGCCTTTAATTTTCTCAAAAACCGACAGTGTGCCTTATAATCCGGAGCGGCTTATATATGGATGGGGAACACACGTTCACCAAGACGGGGAGACAGCGCCGGGCGACTTACACTGGCAATGGATCGTGGATGCCTGGGCTGATATATCAGTCTCAACTGTGATCCGAGCTTTCACGAAGGCAGGAATAATCTCTTTATTCAGCCAGCTCACACACCCGTATTTACTTCCTGTTTTCGGCCGAAGTCCACAGTAGTTGATTGTCGAGTTCGCACGCGCGATCAAACCTCCTCCGTGTGTTCAACATCTGATCCGGATGAACTATCCATTTGAGCTGATATTCTCACAACACCACACAGCACCGTCATCGGCTGACAGCTGTCAGTCTGAGTCTCCACTGTCGCTGAGTTACCAATGATCGCGCGCGCGCACTCGACAATCGCCTACTGTGGACTTCGACCGAAAACGGGAAGAAAATACGGGTATGTGAGCTGGCTGAATAAACATCATTTTTATTCATATCTTTCACATTTACTGGAGTCAGATTCACCGTGTTCACTCACATGGCTGTGCACTTGTAATGACACATTAAGGTTGTTAAGAGGCTAAAAGCAGGTTTAAAACTTTTCCCGTTTAAGTCAACAGGGTGCAAATTTTAAAAAGAGGATAACACGGTGTAGGCAACACCGGTTTTTGTCGTTGTTATCTGTACTGACAGCACTCCCAATTTACAAAAAATGAGCTCAATGTTAAAATTGACCGGAGTTCTCCTTTAATGTTTGAACAACGTTACCATGGGAGTGAACGGAGTTGTCAGAACGCTTAATAAAGTTTGACTTTATCTGACTGTTTTGTTGACATTTGTTGACATCTAGTGGATGCATAACGCAAACCCAGTCAAACGTTTGACTGCAGTATCTCATGCGCCTTATAATCCGGTGTGCCCTATATATATAAAATGTTCTAAAATAGGTCATTCATTGAAGGTGCGCCTTATAATCCGGTGCGCCGTATAGTGCGGAAAATACGGTAGTTTGCGGACCAGGCAGAAGTTGTCGGCGATTCTTTCTTTTGTAAAGTCATGCGGTGTGAAACCTCCTGTCGCCGATCCATCGTGCAGTGTGAACACAGCAGCAACTGAACGTTACCCCAGATAGTCATGCAGTGTGAAAACAACAGTGACACGATTATTTTGAAAATCGTGCAGTCTGAACTCGGCATTAGCGTGAGTCCGCGAGGGCGCATTGAGAGGTGTTTTTGGGACAGACTCGATCGCCACGCCGGAAACAGGAAGACGGTCTGATTGTTGTTATGGACAGAAGCTGCAGGTTCGGGGAAATATGCTGACTAGTGTTGTTGTGTTTACATATGACTCAGTAAAGCCCTGATATTCTCTTCTATTTCTGTAATGAATCATAATGCGATCGTATTATTCAGCTCGCTATTATTAGCCGATGATCATAATGTTTGTATAAACTTGTCATAAAAACCGCAATGATAATTACACTTTAGCCATGTTAAAGGAGAACTCCGGCGCAAAATGAACCTTTGGTCTAATTACACATTGTTACCTAGTCAACCGTTATCTGAGATTTGTTATCATGATTATCGAATGTAAATAGTTTTATCTCTACAAACAGTTTAGCCTATAAAGCTAGTATAACGCTAGTATATTGGGCATAGTGTAATCACAAATAAAAATCGCTTGTTAATACCACTAACAAGGCTGAAAATAGCCCCACACTAACACGGCAGCATAATGAGGGTCCCTACCTTCAAACCGAAGCATTTAGAACTTTGTCAGTGTCCAGACAGTTTAATAAGAAGATATTTTAAACATACAGTCAACTTCGCGTATACAGGCAGAAGCCATCTTTGAAAAACAGCCTTTACCAGTCGATCTACGAACGCCGATCCAAGTGCGCTGGTGAGATGTGAACGAGCTATAAGTTGTGATAAGGTGAGCGCGAACAGCAGGCTTGGATCGGCGTTCGTAGATCGACTGGTAAAGGCTGTATTTCAAAGATGGCTTCTGCCTGTATACGCGAAGTTGACTGTATGTTTAAAATATCTTCTTATTAAACTGTCTGGACACTGACAAAGTTCTAAATGCTTCGGTTTGAAGGTAGGGACCCTCATTATGTTACCGTGTTAGTGTGGGGCTATTTTCAGCCTTGTTAGTGGTATTAACAAGCGATTTTTATTTGTCATTACACTATGCCCAATATACTAGCGTTATACTAGCTTTATAGGCTAAACTGTTTTTAGAGATAAAACTATTTACATTCAATAATCATGAAAACAAATCTCAGATAACGGTTGACTAGGTAACAATGTGTAATTAGACCAAAGGTTCATTTTGCGCCGGAGTTCTCCTTTAACACTTGTCCGTGAGTGAAATCTCCTCCCATCCGTCGTCTGATTGGCCTTTCGCAAGGGTTCCTGGGTAGTTAAAGTGCGCGGAGCCTGCATCTATGAGGGCTTCGTGGAAGACCGCTTCAAGGGTACACAGGGGGCGCTGCTGAGCACACTTAAGAGCGTTAACATGCTAAATGGGACGGCCTACGGACTCGTAGACTCGGCGACGCGCAATTTAAGTCCACGAGACCGAAAGTCCGCATGAAGTGCGCCATTTGGGACAGCGCCTTAGATTGTCAATAGCGCTCGCTTTAAACCATGACTGACTGTTCTGCACTCTCACTGAAACTCATCATGAACACTGCAGTTGGCCACACTGCACAGGGAATCTCTTATTTATATCGCGTCTAGGCGTTGTTGTTTATGAGGGGATTTGCGAAAGGAGAAAGCTTGTGCTGATTCTGAACATTCATTGGGTCTCATTCATGAAACATTCGTAAATATACGAGTAAATATGAGAGTGATTTGCGCGTAAAGAGACCTTGATCTCCTGATACACAGATACTTCATAAACGTCAGATGTGATAGTGAAGTGTGTGTGTGTGTGTGTGTTAATGAATTCCAATCAGTCGTAAATGGGATGCACGTGCACGCTCATTCTCAATTACCATAAATCCCGCCCATTAAATCCGACTGACAACTATATATGGGCATCATATTATGACACCAAAGAAAAGACTGCATTTGACTGCAGATTGTTGTCTGTAAATGACGGTTTTAATATGAATAGTATCTTCACTTACACACTTACAGCGAGTAAGCGTTGATGCGGTTTCCTATGTAATGACGTTAGCCAATCATAACAGTGGGCGTTTACTGACCAGCCTTAAAGGAGCCGCGCCTTAAAACTGATCATTTCAGACAGAGGCTCAGAATGAGGGTTGAAAATACGTTTTTTTTTGCATATGTATTTGTTTTAAAGTTGATTACAAGTGAATGTCAAGGAACATTAAAGTAACAAAAAAAATCCACGTCATCATCCCTTTGACAGATACAACTTTTTATTTTAAAGTCCCCTGTGGTGTAAATCCAGCGTTTAATGTTGTTTATGTGTCTATGTGGTGTTTTTAATATGCTTTAACACAAACCATGTGTAAGTTCATAAGTCGACAGCATTGCTGAGTATTTCCTCCTTAAAACTGCAGTGAACCAAAGACAGTCTCAAAAACACGGTGTGAAATCGCTGGTGTTTCTGACGTCACAAACGACCTTGTAACCAATCAGATCAACGTGTGATCGTCAACCAGTGGATCTCTGAGCTGAGGGAGTGAGTGGAGGCGGGGCTCATTTGCATATTCATAGAGCCGCGCATACTAAATGAGGCGAGGGTGTCGAGTTACATTCAAGATATTTTAAGACATGAAGAATTTTTGCTCAAGGAAAGAACGTTTAAATGTGTCATTTCGGTGATCAAAGATGAGTTTCAAGGGATACAATTATTACACAAACACACACACACATATATATATAAAGAGGTGCCAGGGGAAGTGAGCAGTCTTCTGGCTTTTCCAAACACCACCGATGACAATAACTCGATGGGAAAGTCATGAATGAGAAGAGCTGAGATGAGACACACACACACACCTCACGCTCCGTCACAAACCTCGTCGTCGGAGCTGTCCTGAAAGCCCTGCGCGAGAGACGAGCCGAGCGACGCGGCTTTGGGCTCCAGGTAGCAGAGGCACAGCGCCAGCGGGAAGGACAGCGTGAGCGCGTACGGCACCGAGAACGACGTGGACAGGAGGAAGAAGAAGATGAAGAGGAAGCAGGGGATGAGCGAGGGGGATTTGATGGGCATGAAGTGATGCAGACTCTCGGGGAGGAAGCGCAGCTCGGTGAGATCGGGGAACGTCAGGTACCCGTCGTCGTCCAGCAGCGAAGACATGTCGGGCAGATGGAGGGAGAAGGAGAAGAGCGTGCCGGTGTTGCTCCGGTTCTGGTCCAGTCTCTGCTTGCGTGCGGAGAGAAGCAGCGCTCGCTCTTCCAGGAGAGCCGCTTTACGGTCCGCTTGAGCCTGTCGGCGCCGGCAACCCGCCGTGGTTTTAGCGGGACTGACCGAGGACGCGCGTTTACGACTGGATTCCCGGCGTCTCCGGCGCACTTTAGTGGACGACACGGGGGAGGAAGGGAGGGAGAGCTCCGATCCCAACGGATCCGAGGAATAGGGACACGACTGATGAGAACGGGCGGAGAAATGAGGGCACGGGAAAAAAAAAGAAAAAAAGAAGAAAAAAAAAGGAAAAAAAAAAGTGATTTTTTTTTTTTTTTGAAAAATTGGGAAAGTATGAAAGTGTGGATGCCGAGGGAAATATGCATGGAAATGTGTGCATGTTTTAAACGTGCATTGGAAAAGAGAAGCGAGAAAAGAGAAACTGGTTAGTGACAGCACAGAACACAGCATTAACTGATTGTTAAGCTTGTAAACATACTCTAATTCTACACATTTATAGTTCACTTCATAACTAGAATCCGGTCATAAAAAGGAATATACAGTATAATATAGTGTTTCCGAGGGAAACGTATGGAAATGTATGCATTTATAAACACACACTAAGAAAAGAGAAGCGAGAAAAGATTGTGGTTAGTGACAGGATAGAAAACAGCAGTTTGATTAATTGGTCGTTAAGCTTATTAACATAGTCTAATTCTACACATTTATAGTTCACTTCATAACTAGAATACGGTTCATAAAAAGGAGTTTACAATATACTGTGGAATGTCACGGAAATTGGCAACATTTGGATGAATAGATCAAAAGCTGTACGTTTAATGGTCTTGGTGAATATTAAAACACTTCAATTGATAATTTTGATTATTAAAATGGAAAACAGAATTGGAGAAAAACTAAAACCAAATTTTGAAAAAAGTAATTTTACTAAAATATTTTTGTATGAATTCAATTGATTAAGCATTTGTTTTGATTATTAAAATAGAAAACAGAATTGGAGAAAAAATAAAACCAAATTTTGAAAGAATTTAATTTCACTAAAATAATAAGATTTGAATAAATTGTCAAAGTTTTATAAATTCAATTGATTAAGCTTTTGTTTTGATTATTAAAATAGAAAACAGAATTTGAGAAAAAAAATAGAAAAAAATTAATTTCACTAAAATAATGAGATTTTAATGATTTGTTAAAGTTTTATGAATTCAACTGATTAAGAATTCGTTTTGATTATTAAAAAATAAAACAGAATATGAGAAAAAAATAAAACCAAATTTTGAAAAAAAATTATTTCACTAAAATAATATTTTAAAAAATTGTCAAAGTTTTATGAATTTAATTGATTAAGCATTTATTTTGATTATTAAAATAGAAAACAGAAATGGAGAACAAATAAAACCAAATTTTGAAAAAAAAAAAATTTTACTAAAATAATAGGATTTTAATAATTTGTCAAAGTTTTATGAATTCAATTGATTAATCATTCGTTTTGATTATTAAAATGGAAAACAGAATTGGAGAAAAAATAAAACCAAATTTTGAAAGAATTTAATTTCACTAAAATAATAAGATTTTAATAAATTGTCAAAGTCTTATGAATTCAATTGATTAAGCTTTTGTTTTGATTATTTGGAGAGAAAAAAAAAGTGACAGGACAGAAAAGAGAAGTTTGATTAATTGATCGTTAAGCCCAAGTTTATAAACATTACAGATCATGTCGTTCTACTCTAATTCTACTCATTTATAGTTCACTTCATAACTAGAATCCGGTTAATAAAAAAAAACCGAGTCATGGCAATAGATTTCACATTGTTAAAATGTTAATAAATTGTTCAATTGTTCAAAGTTCTATCAATTCAATTGATTAAACATTCATTTTGATTATTAAAATTAAATTAAAACTGAAAACAGAATTTAAGGGAAAAAAATTATTTCACTAAAATAATAAAATGAATAAATTGATTAAACATCCTTTTTAATTATTAAAATTTAACTAAACTACTGAAACGATAAAACAAATAGAATTAAATGTAAATCAAAATTTGAGAAAAAATAAAAACAAATTTGGGAAAACTTTAATTACTATAATAATAACATTTTAACAAATTATCCATTTGTTAAAGCTATATGAATTCGATTGATTAAACATCCTTTTTGATTATGAGAATGTAATTAACCTGACCACAGCAGATATGATCATCAGAGGCACATTAAACATCATATCTTCAAAGGTTACCTTGGTGACAGAAGTGGGCGGGGCTTGTTCTGATTCATCACTGTTGGTCTTGAGCTCCTCCTCCACAGAGTTCATCTCCTCCGGCTTCTTCTCTGGCGTTTCCGTGACGATGAGGTCGTCCGTAGCAACAGCAGGTTTGTTGTTCTTCACGTCGTCATGGGCGACCGATGCTGGTGCTGATCACAGACACATCCATTAAACATCTTCCAATAATTCAGAAAATGTGTGTGAGACAGTGTGTGTGAGTGAGTGAGTGTGTGTGACTGTGTGTGTGTGTGTGTGAGTGAGTGACTGTGTGTGAGACTGTGTGAGTGAGTGAGTGAGTGTTTATGTGTGTATGTGTGAGACAGTGGCGTAGGCAGAAATTGTATTTTGGGTGGACCAGTGAAAATGTGACTGGGCCTATAGTTTTTTCTAGAGAAAAATTACTTCAATAATAATTAACATTAATAGACAAACTGAAAAAACAGTTACACCTTTATATTCGGCAAATCATTATGTTCAACCAACAGAGCTTAATAAAGGCTGGACAAACCAGTATAGACAATAACCTGTCTATTTTATTCTATTCAGCAGTGAAAAAACATTTCACCCGAAAATAAAGTAAGCTAAAATAATAAAATCACAGTTAGATCGGCGGATAAACCCGCGTCAGGCTGACGGGGAGAGAGGGAGCAAGAAGCGGCCGGCGCCAGCACCTGAC
>JARWKJ010000007.1:1375707-1420707 GCA_029959095.1 Rhinichthys osculus | reverse complement strand
GTGTGTGTGTGTGTGTGTGTGTGACTGTGTGTGTGTGTGTGTGTGTGTGAGTGACTGTGTGTGTGTGTGTGAGTGACTGTGTGTGTGTGTGTGTGTGTGTATATATGTGTGACTGTGTGTGTGTGTGTGTGTGTGTGTGTGTGTGTGTGTGTGTGTGTGTGTGTGTGTGTGTGTGTGTGTGTGTGTGTGTGTGTGTGTGTACGTACTGCTGTCCATGCTGACGGTGTTCCTCCGCTGGAACTGAGGAGCTGCTCGCGAGATCTGAGCGCTCGCTCTGCGCGACTGAGCTTGAGTTCGGCCGCTGTAGCGAAACTTCGAGCCCAACGACAGGAAGCGTTTGGGAGGAGCCTCAGGAGACACCAGCCTATCAGGAACCAGAACACTCGTTAGTGATCGCTAACACACTCACCCATGATGATCTTGCTACTTTTAATGATGGATGTAGAGATGGATGGATAGATAGACAGATGGACAGAGAGAGAGAGAGAGAGAGAGAGTCTCTCACCTGAAGAAGGTATGATGTTCCACACACACTTTCCACAGCCTCTTCGCTGCTTTGTGATTTGGGAGTTTGAAGCCGATGGTGCTCTCGAAGTGTTCGAGCTGATGGGGAGAGAGAGAGAGAGAGGGAGAGAGAGAGAGAGAGAGAGAGAGAGAGAGAGAGAGAGAGAGAGAGAGAGAGAGAGAGAGAGAGCGTTACACACCGCGATCACACGCGTTCAGAACCGGATCTGCAGAAGAGCGCGCGCCTCACCTCTCCGGGCCGGACCTTGATGTAGAAGTTGTTCCTCTTGTAGGAGATCTTGAGTATCTTGGGCCAGGCGAAGCGGTTGATGCGCAGTTTATCCCTGTAGACGAGGAGGCCGCTGGAACACACTCCCAGCATGATCTCCACACACTCCGAGTCCTGAGGACCAGCCGGACGTTACAGACGAGAACACACACCTCTGTACAGCTAACACCACAACACACCTCGCCGGAAATACAATACAATATATACAAAACAAACATTACACTTATTTTATTTAAGCTAGTTGCCAAAGAAACCATTCACATTTTCATTTACTTGACGTACTAAAATAACTAAAACTGAAATAAAATTAATAAAAACTATATTTATATTTATATTAAATAACCGCAAAAGTAATAAAAACAGCAGAAGCCAACAACAAAATGACTAAATCTTTAACTATGATAAAATGAAATGAAGAATATAAAACTCAAAATATTAATAAAAACTGTATTAAAAAAAATAAAACTATTATTAATATCTCTTAATTGAAATAAATCTAAAATAAAATAAAATATAAATATTAGCTTTAAAAAAAAACTGAAAACTAAATGAAAATTAATAAAGGTTGCCTTGGTAATAAACTGAAATATGCACTAAAATTATTAACTGGAAATAAATAAAAACCAAAACTGAAACTGAAATAAAAAATAAATAATCCTAAATAGCAATATATAAAAAATAAAATAATAATAAATGAAAATTAATAAATGTTGCCTTGGTAATAAACTGAAATAAGTTGAAGTACTAAATTATATAATTTATATATATATATATATAAAACCATTAAACTTATTTTATTTCAGCTAGTTGCCAAAGAAACCATTCACATTTTTATTTACTTGACGTACTACAATAACTAAAACTATATTAAATAACCCAAAAGTAATAAAAACTCCAGAAGCCAAGAACAAAATAACTAAAACTATATAAAAAAACCCTAAAACTATTAAAAAAATAATAGTTTTATATGTCTTATTTATATTTATATTAATAGAACATATTAATCAATTAATATGTTAATTGAAATTAAGCTAAAATAAAATATAAATATTAGCTTAAAAAAAATAATAATAATAAATGTTGCCTTAGCAATAAACTGAAACAAGTTGAAGTACTAAAATTATTAACTGGAAATAAATAAAAACCAAAACTAACTAAAAAATAAATTAAACCCAAAAATCAACATTTAAAAACAAAATTGAATAAAATGACAAAAGCACATAACGAGATTACTAAAAATTAAATTAAAATTCTAATTCAAAATTATATTAATAAAATAAAAATGTCCTTGATCTTTTGACATATCAGAGGTTATTGTACTATAAAAAATATCATAAGTTTCCGAACTCAAAGCGTCATCTTTAGTCAAGCTCAAAAAACGACTCGTTCCGGATTTCGTCACAAGGTCGACGCCCACTTCTACATCATCGCCTCTTTAGCCCCGCCCACTGATTTACGTCTGATTTACGCCAGCGTCGTTTTAGTATCTGATATAGCATTATAGTTTTTGTTAATATTTTGAATTAGAATTTATTTTTATATCTTCTGTTTTCCTTTTATTTTTAGTTAAAGTTTTAGTAATTTTGTTGTTTGTGTTTTTTTTTAATTTCATTTATTTTAGCACTTCAAAATCAAACTAAATAAAAATGAGACATGTATCAAGTTTTTTTTTTTATATGTTCCTTTATTTCAGCTTAAGTTTATTTTATTTCAAGTAATGATTTTTTTTACGGCTTTAGTTAACTATAATAACCGTGGTTACGCATTAATTTCTGATATACATATCACAATTTCTGATATATAAATTCTCTCATTTCAATGCTAGTTTTCCTCGATGTTAGTTCTGCGTTCGACACTATAGATCATGACAAACTTTAGATCGATTACAAACTCTCACTGGTGTTCAGCGACGGGCGTTACGGGTTTAGATCGGGCCTATCAGACCGTTACCATTTCGTTCATTTAAACGGGGAATCATCAAAGATATGGTCGGTAGATGATGCAGTGCCTCAAGGCTCGCTGTTAGGCCCTCTGCTGTTCTCTATCAGCTGGAACTTACTAACATTAGAAGAACACATGGAGTTAGTTTCCACTGCTCCGCTGATCATACTCAGGTACACATTATATATATATATACTTTCTTTTTTCTGTCTTTCTTTCTAACTAATCTTTCTTTCTTTCTAACTAACTAATCTTTCTTTCTTTCTAACTAACTAATCTTTCTTTCTTTCTTTCTTTCTAACTAATCTTTCTTTCTAACTAATTAATCTTTCTTTCTTTCTAACTAATCTTTCTTTCTTTCTTTCTTTCTAACTAATCTTTCTTTCCTTCTAACAAAATTTCTTTCTAACTAACTAATCTTTCTTTCTTTCTAACTAATCTTTCTTTCTTTCTTTCTTTCTTTCTTACTAACTAATCTTTCTTTCTAACTAACTAATCTTTCTTTTTAATTAATCTTTCTTTCTAACTAACTAATCTTTCTTTCTAACAAACTAATCTTTCTTTCTTTCTAACTAATCTTTCTTTCTTTCTAACTAATCTTTCGTTCTTTCTAATCTTTCTTTCTTTCTAACTAATCTTTCGTTCTTTCTAATCTTTCTTTCTTTCTAACTAATCTTTCTTTCTAACTAATCTTTCTTTCCTTCTTTCTAACTAATCTTTCTTTCTAAATAACTAATCTTTCATTCTTTCTAACTAATCTTTATTTCTAACTCTTTCTTTCTTTCTTTCTTTCTTTCTTTCTTTCTTTCTTTCTTTCTTTCTTTCTTTCTTTCTAATCTTTCTTTCTTTCTTTCTAATCTTTCTTTCTTTCTAACTAATCTTTCTTTCTTTCTAACTAATCTTTCTTTCTAACTAATCTTTCTTTCTAACTAATCTTTCTTTTTCTTTCTTTCTAACTAATCTTTCTTTCTTTCTTTAACTAATCTTTCTTTTTAACTAATCTTTCTTGATTTCTTTATTTCTAACTAATCTTTCTTTCTTTTTAACTAATCTTTCTTTCTTTCTTTCCAACTAATCTTTCGTTCTTTCTAATCTTTCTTTCTTTCTAACTAATCTTTCTTTCTAACTAATCTTTCTTTCCTTCTTTCTAACTAATCTTTCTTTCTAAATAACTAATCTTTCATTCTTTCTAACTAATCTTTCATTCTTTCTAACTAATCTTTCATTCTTTCTAACTAATCTTTATTTCTAACTAATCTTTCTTTCTTTCTTTCTCTTTCTTTCTTTCTTTCTTTCTTTCTTTCTTTCTTTCTTTCTTTCTTTCTTTCTTTCTTTCTTTCTTTCTTTCTTTCTTTCTAACTAATCTTTCTTTCTTTCTTTCTAACTAATTTTTTTTTCTTTCTAACTAATCTTTATTTCTAACTAATCTTTCTTTTTCTTTATTTCTAACTAATATTTCTTTCTAACTAATCTTTCTTTCTTTCTTTCTTTCACTAATCTTTCTTTTTAACTAATCTTTCTTGATTTCTTGATTTCTAACTAATCTTTCTTTCTTTTTAACTAATCTTTCTTTCTTTCTAACTAATCTTTTCTTTCTTTCTAACTAATCTTTTTTTCTAACTAATCTTTCTTTTTCTTGCTTTCTAGCAAATCTTTCTTTCTAACTAATCTTTCTTTCTACCTTATTTCTTTTTTCTTTCATTTTTAACTAATCTTTCTTTCTAACCTTTATTTATTTCTAACTAATCTTTCTTACTTTCTAACTAATCTTTCTTTCTTTCAACTAATCTTTCTTTCTTTCTAACTAACTAATATTTTCTTTATTTCTTTATTTCTAACTAATCTTTCTTTCTTTTTCTTTCTTGCAAATCTTTCTTTCTACCTTATTTCTTTTTTCTTTCATTTTTAACTAATCTTTCTTTCTAACCTTTATTTCTTTTTAACCTATCTATCTATCTTTCTTTCTAACTATTCTTTTTCTTTCTTTCTTTCTTTCTTTCTTTCTTTCTTTCTTTCTTTCTTTCTTTCTTTCTTTCTTTCTTTCTTTCTTTCTTTCAAACTAATCTTTCTTTCTACCAAATCTATACGTTATACAGAGTGTGTTAAAGATATAAAATATTGGATGACCAGTAATTTTCTTCGATTAAATTTGGATTAGAATAAGATTTTATTTTTTGGTCCAAAAACCTGCACACAGAATCTCTCAGAATATAATGTGCATCGAGAAGGATGATACTGATACTTCATCCTCTCCTGGGAGCTAAAAATGATTCCTGATGGTTTCACACTTAATTCTTCACCATAACTCTTCATTCTTTTGCAGTAAACGTGTGTCTTTTCTTCTCCACCTGTTTTTGTCTGACCCTGCTGACCCAATGAGCATCTCACGGTCCAATAGTCAAACCTAAACTACAATTTATAGTATTGCATCTCATGGGCATTTAATCATTTTTTGTTTTTTTTAATAAACAGTTTTTTTGCTAATTTGATCTGTAAAAGAAAACATGCCTAATAATTATGCCCACCTGAATATAAGTTTTTTTTTCATTTCCAGCCTTCATGAACACTTATATATCACTTATAAATGATTAAATACAAAATTAATAGTAGTTATTGAGATTAATGTATTTGGAATTGGTAAAATGTGCCTGGAAAAAAAATATGATCAGAAAATCAACGTGCCTAATAATTCTGCACTGTATTAGACAGACACTTGTCTTTCGAATATCATATTTCATATGTTACTAGGGGTGTTACGACACCCTCATGTCACGATTCGATACATATCACGATACTGAACTCACAATACAATATTATTGCGATACTCCAAGACATATGATAAAAGGTTAACACATTTATTTTTACTGTTGATTAAAATGCTGAATTTGATGTTTCATTGTGTGTGTAAATGAATAGTCTTGGACTTGATACTGAAACCCAACGCAGGACAATAGAGACACCAGAATAACAATATTCATGATTCTGAAGCTGAAAATACAGAATTATTTTAGACAAATATGCTTGCACTCTTTCACTGACTAGATATATTTCATATAATGTAGCCACTTATTATTGGTAACATTAGACATTTGGCATTAACAGGACACACAAATATCCCCCCATGTAATTATTATACATTATATTCAACATTATATATAGTAGTTTAATATAGTACTGACACTAAACTCTGAAAACGTAAATTTTTTCACACACAGTAATTTTTATTTTGGGTGAACTATCCATGATACATAGTTGCATTTTTGTATTGCGATATATTGTGACACCCCTTTATGTTACAAAAACAGCCTTCTTCCTCCTCAGAAACATCATGCACATCTCGTCACAAAACAACACAACGCGAGCGTCTGTATTATCATCAGAGCATCATCGCTCTCTATATGATGACACGTATATGAAGAGCTGCTGATTTCAGCACGTTTCCTGCGGCACGAATAATGACTGCGGCTGAACAATGACACGCTGTCACACACACACACACACACGCTGAAGTCGCATTACCAACAATGCATCATCACAGGCTGATGAGACCTTCATGTTATTAACGCATGCATGCATCTACAAACACACGTAACACACATGAACAGGCAGACGCAGCGCAGCATCTTACCTCCTCCTGCACCGGTGCAATGCACTCAAACAACCGTCCGATCAGCTGAGTCAGTGGGGGAGGGGCGAGAGACACAGACAGAGAGAGGGAGAGAGAGAGAGAACTGCGATGGGCAGCACGAGCCAATCAGAAGAGCAGCACGAACATGCATTAACAGGAGAAGAGAGAGGTCGAACCTTTACGATCGCAGTTTAATGCAATGTCGTTCATTGAGGCGAGACACTACATGCACAAATATTGTTTTATCAAGCACCGCTCAGTTTTGCTTCCATAGCATGCGACTAAACATCCAAAATACATTTTATTGCACTTGATCTATATTTGCATCTGTAGATTTCAATCTCAATCCATCTCTTTAAAGGTGGCGAGTTTGAGTCAGAAATCTCATTACGCACACTAAACTTTACGGTTTTATTCATATCTATATTCTGAAGGTTTGTTCACATATCATTCGCCTGATTTATACAATATATATATTTTTTTAGCTCTAATATGTCAACAAAATCAAACATGAATTTAGAACCTGGCTTCATCCAATGTTCGGATTCCTGTTCTATAAATGTATGCAAATTAGAGCACATTTAAAAAAAGATAATGCCTCATTTGCATATTTAAATATTTTAACATTTCCGAAAACTTGTAATGCATAATAATTGTCTTAATGTACTGTGTTACTGTGTCTGTATTAATAGGTTTTTTTCTAATAGATAACTAATAGATCTCACCATACATTGCCTAGTTGATTAGTCTAGAATTTCTAGGTTTTATTGTTGTAAAGTCAGAAGAGCTTGAGATGAGCAGCACTGCAGCAGGTTAATGGGAGGAGCGTTAGTACAACACACACACACACACACACACACACACACACACACGAGCGTGCACACACACAAACAGCACATACTCCTACTCAAGTGCACGCGCACACACACACACACGCACATGTGTATGCATGCATATACGCACACACGCACGTGCACACGCACACACACAAATACATAATGCACGCGCACACACACACGCGCATGCATGCACATACACAGACACTCAGCATATACACACACACGTGCACACGCACACACACACAAACACATAATGCACGGTGCACGCACACACACACCTCTTACCTTGGCACGGTGCAGGTCGACTCCGTACATGGAGAGTTTCTTTGCGTTTTCCAGGAACATCATGTCAGCTTCAGCAGGAGTCATTCCTCTATAAACACACACACACACACACACACACACACACAGATTATTGCTGACTGAAGCATGTTAACACTCACCAACAGATGCTGCGAGTTTGCAGTTGGACTACTGAACAACTTATAGGAATATGAAGCTTAACTTCACACTCATTTGTGTTAATTTTGCAACATTTACTTAATTACTCAGCATGACAGATGACTGACACACACACACACTGCGCTTACAGTCAATATACACACAACACTCTGTTTTGCTTGAGTTTCTGTGTATGCCAGTAAACAAAGCAGGGCATTGTGGGTCGGGACAGGCGCGGACACAGGCTCAGTGAGTCTTTGTGCGATCGGACATTGACTGACACTGATCTATTCATCATTAATGCGCACAATAATCACAGCAGCACATGGAGATCTATGAACTGATCTGTGTCTCTACCAACGACTGTGTGCTGTTATTGTTAAAGTAAACTGTTAAAAAACATTTTCGTCAATTGAAAAGGTGGAAATAAAAGAAAACACAAAAGAAGATATTTTAAAAGAAAGCCGGTAACCAGATAGTTGACGGCAGACATTTGAACTCAATGTTACTGGCATTCTTCAAAATATCTGCTTTTGTGTTCGGCAGAACAAAAAAACTCATACAGGTTTGGAACAACATGAGGGAGAGAAAATGATGACAGAATTTTCATTTTTGGGTGAACAAACCCTTTAAATGTGACGTGACGGATCAGTTAAGCGGCAGCGCGAGTCTTTTCTTCCACTTTACTACAAGTTATAGCACAAAAAAACATGCATGAAACTCAGAAGGAATGTTGAAAGATACAGTACAACTTATTAAAATTAATCAATCAGTGCTTCAACGTGGAAAGACGTCAATAAAACAGCTTGTGAACTTAACGTCGCATTTACTTCAGGAAAGTTATCCAGTTCACAGTTCTCATCTGAATGAGTCATTCTGAATAATCGGCTATCGGCTAGCGGCAGATATCATTCTGAATAATCGGTAGATATCATTCTGAATAATCGGCTATCGGTATCGGCAGATATCATTCTGAATAATCGGCTATCGGCAGATATCATTCTGAATAATCGGCTATCGGCAGATATCATTCTAAATAATCGGCTATCAGTATCGGCAGATATCATTCTGAATAATCGGCTATCGGTAGATATCATTCTAAATAATCGGCTATCAGTATCGGCAGATATCATTCTGAATAATCGGCTATCGGCAGATATCATTCTGAATAATCGGCTATCGGCAGATATCATTCTGAATAATCGGCTATCGGTAGATATCATTCTGAATAATCGGCTATCGGTATCGGCAGATATCATTCTGAATAATCGGCTATCGGTAGATATTCTGAATAATCGGCTATCAGTATCGGCAGATATCATTCTGAATAATCGGCTATCGGTAGATATCATTCTGAATAATCGGCTATCGGTAGATATCATTCTGAATAATCGGCTATCGGTAGATATCATTCTGAATAATCGGCTATCGGTAGATATCATTCTGAATAATCGGCTATCGGCAAATATCAATCTGAATAATCGATTATCGGTAGATATCATTCTGGATAATCGGCTATCGGTATCGGCAGATATCATTCTGAATAATCGGCTATCGGTAGATATCATTCTGAATAATCAGCTATCGGTATCTGCAGATATTATTCTGAATAATCGGCTATCGGTATCGGCAGATATCATTTTGAATAATCAGCTATCAGTATCGGCAGATATCATTCTGAATAATCGGCTATCGGTAGATATCATTCTGAATAATCGGCTATCGGTAGATATCATTCTGAATAATCGGCTATCGGCAAATATCAATCTGAATAATCGATTATCGGTAGATATCATTCTGAATAATCGGCTATCGGCAGATATCATTCTGGATAATCGGCTATCGGCAGATATCATTCTGGATAATCGGCTATCGGCAGATATCATTCTGGATAATCGGCTATCGGCAGATATCATTCTGAATAATCGGCTATCGGCAGATATCATTCTGGATAATCGGCTATCGGTATCGGCAGATATTATTCTGAATAATCGGCTATCGGTATCGGCAGATATCATTCTGAATAATCGGCTATCGGTAGATATCATTCTGAATAATCGGCTATTGGTATCGGCAGATATCATTCTGAATAATCGGCTATCAGTATCGGCAGATATCATTCTGAATAATCGGCTATCGGCAGATATCATTCTGAATAATCACCTATCGGTAGATATCATTCTGAATAATCGACTATCGGTAGATATCATTCTGAATAATCGGCTATCGGTAGATATCATTCTGAATAATCGGCTATCGGTATCGGCAGATATCATTCTGAATAATCGGCTATCGGTATCGGCAGATATCATTCTGAATAATCGGCTATCGGCAGATATCATTCTGAATAATCACCTATCGGTAGATATCATTCTGAATAATCGACTATCGGTAGATATCATTCTGAATAATCGGCTATCGGTAGATATCATTCTGGATAATCGGCTATCGGTATCGGCAGATATCATTCTGAATAATCGGCTATCGGTATCGGCAGATATCATTCTGAATAATCGGCTATCGGCAGATATCATTCTGAATAATCGGCTATTGGTATCGGCAGATATCATTCTGAATAATTGGCTATCGGCAGATATCATTCTGAATAATCGGCTATCGGTAGATATCATTCTGAATAATCGGCTATCGGCAGATATCATTCTGAATAATCGGCTATCGGTATAGGCAGATATCATTCTGAATAATCGGCTATTGGTATCGGCAGATATCATTCTGAATAATCGGCTATCGGTATCGGCAGATATCATTCTGAATAATCGGTATTGACAGATATCATAATCAATAATCGGCTATCGGTATTGACAGATATCATTCTGAACAATCGGCTATCGGCTATCAGTAGATATCATTCTGAATAATCGGCTATCAGTATCGGCAGATATCATTCTGAATAATCGGCTATCGGCAGATGTCTTTCTGAATAATCGGTATTGACAGATATTATACTCAATAATTGGCTATCGGTATCGGCAGATATCATTCTGAATAATCGGCTATCGGTATAGGCAGATATCATTCTGAATAATCGGCTATCGGTATAGGCAGATATCATTCCGAATAATCGGCTATCGGTATCGGCAGATATCATTCTGAATAATCGGCTATCGGCAGATGTCATTCTGAATAATCGGTATTGACAGATATTATACTCAATAATTGGCTATCGGTATAGGCAGATATCATTCCGAATAATCGGCTATCGGTATCGGCAGATATCATTCTGAATAATCGGCTATCGGCAGATGTCATTCTGAATAATCGGTATTGACAGATATCATTCTGAATAATCGGTATTGACAGATATTATACTCAATAATTGGCTATCGGTATTGACAGATATCATTCTGAATAATCGGTATTGACAGATATCATACTCAATAATTGGCTATCGGTATCGGCAGATATCATTCTGGATAATCAGCAATCGGTATCGGAAGATATCATTCTGAATAATTGGCTATCGGTGCATCTCTAATCTTAATGATACTAAAATAACACTGCTCTGAAGACTACACCACAAATCTGAGCATTTGAGCGTCACACACGGCTGCTCAAAACGATCTGACGGAGTTTCTGTGTCGTAAAGCGCGGGTAAACTCACTTGTAGTTGCGGTGTAGCTCCAGCACTTTCTCCTCCAGCTCTTTGGTCTGGTTGGGGGCCAAACGCACGTCGCTGATATAGCCGGATCCCTGCATGTCAGGGTCGTAGTCTCCCAGCTCAGACTGAACCGTGTAGGAGCCCAACACAGTGTGAGTGGCGAAAGAACACGGCAAACGCCCGGACACCACGTCATCTCTGAGCTGCAGACACAGGTAATACCTGAGAGAGAGAGAGAGAGAGAGAGAATTTTGAAAGACTATTACAATTTTTCACATGAAACACTTTTTCAACAAGTCAACATGTACCATTTTATATTTACTTTTTATGACACAAAGAACAACAAAACAAAAAACCTTTTCTACATTAGTAGAAGAAAAAAATAAAATTTTCCATCAATAACAGAGCCTCATTCTTACACCCTTTCATTTCAAATGTGATAACGTCATCCATGGAACTATAAAAATGAAAGTCAATGAGTATCCTGGATTTAACTGTCGCTAAAAACAGAGTATTAATATCTTGATCTGCACCCAGTTCTATCTCGTTTTTTCTACTCGTATAGATTGCTAACTTTGCTTGACCTATAAGAAAATTTAAACACTGGCAAATAAACCTATTTCTTCTAACAGAGAGAGAGAGAGAGAGCACAGGCTGGGAATGTTTACACCACCAGTGTTATTTAAGTCTCACTGATATATTAATTTCATGATTATTTATATAGCGCTCTTCACAGTACATATTGTTTCACTGAAAATGCTTGTTTCAATGTTCTGGTTTAGTAAGTATTCTGTTTTCAGTCAGCTATAATATAGTGTAATATAAGAATAATATTACAATATGGCTGGATTGAAAAAAATAGACTATATGGTATTATACTTTTTTTTCTTCATATTTTGATTTCATTTTTATTTTTTTGTATTATCCATTTTCATTTTGGTTAAAGTTTTAGTATTTTTATTGTGTGCTTTAGTCATTTTTTATTAGTTATTGTTTTTATTAGGGCTGTCAAACGATTAATCGCGATTAATCACATCCAAAATAAAAGTTTGTGTTTACATAATATATGTGTGTGTACTGTGTATAATTATTTTTAATACATAAATACCCACACATGCATGTGTATTTAAGAAATATTGGCATTTATATACTGTATATAGACTGAATGTAGCCTATATATAATGTATATTTTATATAAATATAAACATTTTATATATAAATAACATTTTTCTTAAATATATACATGTATGCATTTATATACAAAATAATTATACACAGTACACACACACATTATGTAAACACAAACTTTTATTTTGGATGCGATTAATCGTGATTAATCGTTTGACAGCCCTAGTTTTTATTATTTTAAAAAAAAAAAAGTTTATGCAGTTAATTTTTATTTCAGTTCTAGTTTTACTACATCAAGGTAAACTAATCAGGCTTTAGATTTTTAGGGCTTTTAGGATTTAGATTTATTTGCCAATATTTTGGTTATCAGCTTTCAAATGTAAATAATTATCAGTAAAAAATGTTACATCGATGCATCCCTATTCTTAATAACTTATTTCAGTTATATTTTTACTACATTAAGATAAACTAAATAAAAATGAAAAACGTTGCCTTTGCAACCAGCCGAAATAAAATAAGTCTAAGTTGTTCATATTTTATTTTATTTGTGACAGTATGTCAATTTTTGTTTTGTTATTTATTATTTATTAACACTTTATTATGAGGTTTCATTTGTTAACATTAACTAACTACATTAGATAACATGAACTAACAATGAACAATACTTCTACATCATTTATTAGTGTAAGTTAATATTAATTTCAACATTTACTAATACAAAATAAGTTTAAATTACAAATTGTTATCATTGGTAAATGCGCTGTGAACTAACATGTAATTTTATTAACTAACATTGAAAAGAATTATTACGTTACAGTCATTTCATGTTAATTAGTACATTAATTCATGTTAAAAATGAGACCCTATTGTAATGTGATACAATTTCCTGGGTATTCATTTTTATTTCAGTACATCAAGTTAAACTAAATGGAAATAAGAAAAGTTTTTTATATTTTATTTTAACTACATGTTTGTGGAGCGTCAGTTCAGAGCAGTGTTTATTTTATTATCATTGATAATAAATTAATATTTTCAATTTTGTGTCTTCGATTTTCATTCTAATTTTTACGGAAGAGGATTAGGGCAAAGCAATAATAAAAAAATAAAACCATCTCAAGATTAAAGTCATTATAATGCGAAATGAACTGAGAATTGAGAATAAACTCAATAAATAGAGAATAAAGTCGTTGTGTTTCGATAAAAAACTTGTTAAATTTCGAGAATAAAGTGGTTGTGTTTATTCTCGAAATTTAATGAGTTTATTCTCAAGATTGTATTTCAACTTTTTTTTCTCAAAATGTAACGAGTTTTTTCTCGAAACAACGACTTCATTCTCGAAAGTTAATGAGTTTATTCTCAAGATTGTATTTCGACTTTTTTCTCTCAAAATCTAATGAGTTTAATTTCGCATTATAATGACTTTAATCTCGAGATGGTTTTATTTTTTTATTATTGCTTGGCAATAATCCTCTTCCGTAAATTTTAGTTAAAGTTTTAGTAATTTTTATTAGTTACGTATACATAGTTTTTATTCATTTTTATTTCAGTTTTAGTTATTTCAGTAAATCAAGTTAAACTACATGAAAAAAAAAATATATATATATATATATATTTTTTTTTTTCATGTAGTTTAACTTGATTTACTGAAATAACTAAAACTGAAATAAAAATGAATAAAAACTATGTATACATAACTAATAAAAATTACTAAAACATTACGTGAAAAAAAAAAAAATATATATATATATTTTTTTTTTTTCACGTAATGTTTGTTTTTTCATGGTTTTAGTGAACTTTATCTAAGCACCTGGTGATATCCTCAGAAAGCTGCGCCGGATCGGGAGGATAAAACTTCACGTTGAAGGCAAAGTTCCAGGGACCAGCTGAAAAACACAAAAAACAACTTATTGTAAGAACTTGAGGACGTTCGGATGGAGACGATTAGCGTGTCTGTCAGGAAAAGACGCACCACTGATCAGCTTCTTGATCTCCTTGGACGTGTCCAGCCAGTTCTGTGGGGAAAACAGGAGGTTTGTCACTGAACAAATAATAACTGAGACGTGAAATCAGAGGAATATGAGCAAACAAACACCTTCGGGCTTTCAGCGTCCCGGTACGTAATACCGAAATAATCCTTCTCCAGAAGATTCAGGTGGTCGCAGACCTTCTCGAACAGCACCTGACCTATCGCTCGCTTCTGTGGACAACAAACAGACACAGAGACTCATTCATTCGGGTTAACGAGGAAGCGCAAAAACACAAAACAATAAAAGTCCCCCAGTTAGTCAATCATTTCATCCCTTAAAACTCACCAAAATAACATATTTAAGTGTTTTCTCCTTGAAAAAAAATCTTCATGTCTTAAAATAGCTTGAATGTAACTCGACACCCTTGCCTCATTTAGTATGCGTGGTTCTCTGAATATGCAAATTCACTTTTTTGAACTGGAAGAAGTCTCTCTTTTTTTTGCCCAACTTAGAGTTCGTCGTCTACTGCACTTTGATTTATTTGGTAAATAAAGATTTAACCCACAGCAATGAAGGTGGATTAGCAATTAATACCTATTTTCCTCATATTCTCCATTGTTGCGGCTCCTCTCTTCCCAGTCTGTCAGTAACGCTCTCTTTACTTCCTGTCTCTATGAAGCCCCTCCTCCTGAAAAGCACACTGTGCTCTCATTGGTCGGCTGGAGCAGTGTGTTGTGATTGGTCGAGCGCTTCGAGTGTGTTTGGGAAATGCCCCGCCCCTTTCCATAACCGCCAGTTTAACACACTACTGACTAACTCAACCAGGCCCCGCCCCTTTATTCTGCGCATTAATTATTATAATGAGGAATATTAAGACGTGTTCGTTCCCGGGAGAAACTCAAGACTACAGTGGAGGCGTTTCAGGAGTTCAGAAACACTGACTCTGATATTGAACTGGAGCTTTCTCATGATCAAACAGCAACATTACACACACACACACACACAGATGAACACAAGCTCCTTTAACAAGTTAACTCACCAACAAAACTGACGTTCTGCTGTGATTTCGGTCTGTAAACTAATCAGTCCTTAAAATCCAGGATTTACACTATTTTCCATGTGCATCTGTGTGTGACTGAACGTCCAGTACACAGACACAGACAGCTCTGGTATGTCGTTCTTCATGCCACTGCTTTTACTCGTGCCAAAATAAGAATAAGCTAAAAATAAAAGTGCTTGTGATGTGACAAGTGTGTGTGTGCTCTCAAACTCTTGATAAACGACAGGCGGTGCAGTTATACACACTGTGGACGTGTGCCGACAGGCCGTTTCACGCCTCGCTCTTACACTTCCTCAGCATTTCTGAGCAAAGATCTGAACTGACACGGTTAGGTTGTTGCAGAAGTGAAAGCAAAATGAAAGTGTTAAAAAGCTTTAGAGGTTCAGGTTTAAAGTCTGCTTACATGGGACGGCAACGCATGTACAATGTCAGGATTCATTTTCAGCATTCAAGCTTTCAAATGATACCTAATTTTCTATTTATATTAAAACCATTAAACATAACTATACTGTCATAATTCATCAACACAACGGTATATCAAAGCAACTGCGGTTCATAAATGCGGGATATTCAGTGATTTTTTACTTTGAAACGCGCAACGCTCACATTTATTGCACTGAATCATTGCCTTTTCAAGTTTAATAATCATATTAAGCCTCGTCACGATTCCTGATTTTCCGTCCGTAACTTTAAGATCTCTTGATATTATAATTAAGACTTTTCTTGTACTATTTATGATATTTAAGACTTTTAATGACCTTAAATTGGATCAAACTTCATGACTTTTTAAGGACCTGTAGGGATGAATGATTAATCAAAATAAAATATAAAATCGCAATTTGCGATTATAAAATTTGTAGTGTAAAATAATTTATTTTATTTAATAATAATAATAACCACAGCAAAAATCATAAAAAATATTATTTTATAGTCACTAATCAGCTGATTTTTTAGTCTACAAACCAGTGTTATTTTAGTATCATTGAGAAACTATCAATACGGAAGCCCTGAACCGCAAAAAAAAAAAAAAAGAAAAAGAAAAAAAAACGATAAAAAAAAGAAAAACCTAGCATTTCGAGATTAAAGTCGAAATATTTCGAGATTAAAGTTGAAACCGCAACGTAAAAAAAAAACAAAAAACAAAAATCAGTAAAAACAAAAACAAAAAACTAGCATTTCAAAATTAAAGTCGAAACATTTTGAGATTAAAGTCGAAACATTTCGAGATTAAAGTCGAAACATTTCGAGATTAAAGTCGAAACATTACGATAATACAGTCTTCCATAGAAGTGTGTGCATTCATAACAGTGCGCGTCCACTGGCTCAGAGCGCGTGTGTGTGTGTGTGTTATCTGGGCTTTCAACAAAATTCTACACAGGTGCTAATCTACCAACAAGAATTACCATGGCGTTGCCTATAGACGAGCGCACAGACTCCGCCGGAGTATCACAATGGTCCAAACTTTATGTGGCAGTGTTTTTGAAGTGTTTTCGTGCTCGTCTAGGCAACACTATCTGGGTCGAGAACACAACAGTAACCGTTCTGTCTCCCTCTTCACCGCAAATACGTTCTGGATACATTTTATCATTCCGTATCCAATCATTTGGCCGGATCCCGTGATTTCCTCAGATTTAATAACCACTAATGGTGGTGGAGGAGAGATCCTCTGATATGATTGTAAAGCGCTTTGAGTGTAGGCCTAGTAGACATATGAAAGCGCTATATAAATGCCTCATTCATTCATAAAGCTGGATATCTCCATCCAGTCTGAGAAGTGTTTTCCGGGTTGGTTTTCCTATAGGCTAAAGTCTATTCCGGCGCAGTATATTTTATAACGTCCTATAATGGTAGCCTAATGCTGGTAGATTGGCACCTGTTGAATTTCCTTTTGTTGAAACAAAACACACACACACAGTGTGAAACACTCGCTATGCACCATTATGAATGCCTGTGTGTGCGGCAATGTGAAACAATGGCAAGCACACACGTAACATCCACGGAAGACTGTATTCTCGTACTCTCGAAATGTTTCGACTTTAATCTCTTTTTTTACTGATTTTTTTTTTTTTTTTACGTTGCGGTTTCAACTTTAATCTCAAAATATTTCGACTTTAATCTCGAAATGCTAGGGTTTTTTTTACTGATTTTTTATTTATTTAATTTTTTACGTTGCGGTTCAGGGCTTCCGTACTATCATGCTGTAGTTTTAATCAATATTTTTAATTTTATTTGTATAGTTTTCATTTGAAATGTAAAGTTTAAAAAAAGTCAATTCATTTGTATTCCAGCTTTAGTTATTTTAGTACATAAAGTTAAACTTTTTAGTTTTTGTTTTTTATATACTGTATATATATTTTTTTCATTATTATTTATATTCACTTACTCGAGCCCAACAAACCTGAAGCACATTTTAAATCATAAAGCGGAGTTTTTCCCTACAAAATACATACATTTGGCCACGATTTGGACAAATATAGCAAATCTTAAAATCTAAAGGCTAAAATCTGAAGTATTTGATCGTTAGTTTGACATGTTCACCGACAGCCGATTAATGAGCGTTGCGATCAAATTTTACCTCAGACGAAATTCTGGCAGTGTCAGAAGAATTGACTAAGTCCTGCAGTGACTCTCCTACGACCACCGTCAAATAGTTTTTCAAGACAAGCCATGACCAAAATTAATGTTAGAGATTTCTTTGTAGCCACCGTTTCAATCCCGCGTGTAACGCAGATTACATCACTGAATGCGTCACAGATTGATAATGTAAAACTCCAGACAAGTTTTCTTGTGTCGTACAGTCTGACATTAATAACAACCGATATCTTACAGTCTGACATTAATAACAACCGATATCTTACAGTCTGACATTAATAACAACCAATATCTTACAGTCTGACATTAATGACAACCAATATCTTACAGTCTGACATTAATGACAACCGATATCTTACAGTCTGACATTAATAACAACCGATATCTTACAGTCTGACATTAATGACAACTGATATCTTAGTCTGACATTAATGACAACCGATATCTTACAGTCTGACATTAATGACAACCGATATCTTACAGTCTGACATTAATGACAACCGATATCTTACAGTCTGACATTAATGACAACCGATATCTTAGTTTGACATTAATGACAACCGATATCTTACAGTCTGGCATTAATGACAACCGGTATCTTACAGTCTGACATTAATGACAACCGATAACTTACAGTCTGACATTAATGACAACCGATATCTTACAGTCTGACATTAATGACAACCGATATCTTACAGTCTAACATTAATGACAACCGATATCTTAGTCTGACATTAATACCAACCGATATCTTACAGACTGACATTAATGACAACCGATATCTTACAGTCTGACATTAATGACAACCGATATCTTACAGTCTGACATTAATGACAACCGATATCTTAGTCTGACATTAATGACAACCGATATCTTACAGTCTGACATTAATGACAACCGATATCTTAGTTTGACATTAATGACAACCGATATCTTACAGTCTGACATTAATGACAACCGATATCTTACAGTCTGACATTAATGACAACCGATATCTTACAGTCTGACATTAGTGACAACCGATATCTTACAGTCTGACATTAATGACAACCGATATCTTACAGTCTGACATTAATAACAACCAATATCTTACAGTCTGACATTAATGACAACCGATATCTTAGTCTGACATTAATGACAACCGATATCTTACAGTCTGACATTAATGACAACCGATATCTTAGTCTTACATTAATAACAACCAATATCTTACAGTCTGACATTAATGACAACCGATATCTTACAGTCTGACATTAATAACAACCAATATCTTACAGTCTGACATTAATGACAACCGATATCTTAGTTTGACATTAATGACAACCGATATCTTAGTTTGACATTAATGACAACCGATATCTTACAGTCTGACATTAATGACAACCGATATCTTACAGTCTGACATTAATGACAACCAATATCTTACAGTCTGACATTAATGACAACCGATATCTTACAGTCTGACATTAATGACAACCAATATCTTACAGTCTGACATTAATGACAACCGATATCTTACAGTCTGACATTAATAACAACCAATATCTTACAGTCTGACATTAATGACAACCGATATCTTAGTTTGACATTAATGACAACCGATATCTTAGTTTGACATTAATGACAACCGATATCTTACAGTCTGACATTAATGACAACCGATATCTTACAGTCTGACATTAATGACAACCGATATCTTACAGTCTGACATTAATGACAACCGATATCTTACAGTCTGACATTAATGACAACCGATATCTTACAGTCTGACATTAATGACAACCGATATCTTAGTTTGACATTAATGACAACCGATATCTTAGTTTGACATTAATGACAACCGATATCTTACAGTCTGACATTAATGACAACCGATATCTTACAGTCTGGCATTAATGACAACCGATATCTTAGTCTGACATTAATGACAACCGATATCTTACAGCCTGACATTAATGACAACCGATATCTTACAGTCTGCCATTGACAACCGATATCTTACAGTCTGACATTAATGACAACCGATATCTTACAGTCTGACATTAATGACAACCGAAATCTTACAGTCTGCCATTGACAACCGATATCTTACAGTCTGCCATTAATGACAACCGATATCTTACAGTCCGCCATTAATGACAACCGATATCTTACAGTCTGCCATTAATGACAACCGATATCTTACAGTCTGACATTAATGACAACCGATATCTTACAGTCTGCCATTGACAACCGATATCTTACAGTCTGACATTAATGACAACCGATATCTTACAGTCTGCCATTGACAACCGATATCTTACAGTCTGACATTAATGACAACCGATATCTTAGTCTGACATTAATGACAACCGATATCTTACAGTCTGACATTAATGACAACCAATATCTTACAGTTTGACATTAATGACAACCGATATCTTACAGTCTGACATTAATGACAACCGATATCTTACAGTCTAACATTAATGACAACCGATATCTTAGTCTGACATTAATGACAACCGATATCTTACAGTCTGACATTAATGACAACCGATATCTTACAGTCTGACATTAATGACAATCGATATCTTACAGTCTGACATTAATGACAACCGATATCTTAGTTTGACATTAATGACAACCGATATCTTAGTTTGACATTAATGACAACCGATATCTTACAGTCTGACATTAATGACAACCGATATCTTACAGTCTGGCATTAATGACAACCGATATCTTAGTCTGACATTAATGACAACCGATATCTTACAGCCTGACATTAATGACAACCGATATCTTACAGTCTGCCATTGACAACCGATATCTTACAGTCTGACATTAATGACAACCGATATCTTACAGTCTGCCATTAATGACAACCGAAATCTTACAGTCTGCCATTGACAACCGATATCTTACAGTCTGACATTAATGACAACCGATATCTTACAGTCTGCCATTCATGACAACCGATATCTTACAGTCTGACATTAATGACAACCGATATCTTACAGTCTGACATTAATGACAACTGATATCTTAGTCTGACATTAATGACAACCGATATCTTACAGTCTGACATTAATGACAACCAATATCTTACAGTCTGACATTAATGACAACCGATATCTTACAGTCTGACATTAATGACAACCGATATCTTACAGTCTGACATTAATAACAACCAATATCTTACAGTCTGACATTAATGACAACCGATATCTTACAGTCTGACATTAATGACAACCGATATCTTACAGTCTGACATTAATAACAACCAATATCTTACAGTCTGACATTAATGACAACCGATATCTTACAGTCTGACATTAATGACAACCGATATCTTACAGAGTGACATGGCTTACAGCGAGGATCATTTTCGTACAGTCTGACAAGCAACAGTCGTAAAGGACGATGATAAATCCCCTAAACTCCCATCATCCTCACCTCCAGCGTGCAGGTGTAGTCCGTGCCGTCCAGAAGCGTGACCTTACACTCCATGACCTTCAGTCTGTGGCTCCTGCGTAACGCTGACCAGGACACTCGGCTGCTCACGGACTTCTGGGAAATGTAGTCGTCCTCCTGCTGTCTTCTGACTTCTGATTGGCTCTGCAGAAACACAGCAAAATGAGTTTAGATTCAGATTGTTTTATTTAGTGCTATGTCAGCATCCAAGGCTATTTTCATGGCAAAAATTAAATTACAAAAATACAAATATCATTAAAATAAAACAAACAAAAAACAGTCATATTATACAAGATGTTTTAAATTAACATATTATACAAAATCCAAAACCTTTTCAGACATAATCTTACTAAATAAGTCCTTAAGTGAGGTAACTTTTTTTTCTTTGATGTCTACCCCTCTTATTTTAATTTCTTGTTCTATGTGTCATGTGTTATGACTATGTACAGTTGTACAGCATGTTTCTATTTTTTTCTGTAGCCTCCTGGATAAATAGAGGTTAAATAAATAAATAAACTTCATAAAAAAGCATTCTACTTGTATTAAGTCCAGGACACAAAATGAGTTTATTAAGAGTTCAAATCACTAAATCATTGTTATTTTAGTATCACAGAGATACTATTATAGTTTTAAGTCGCCCTGTGGTGAAAATCCAGCTTTTAATGTTGTTTATGTGTCTATGTGGTGTTTTTAATACGCTTTAAGACACACCATGTGTAAGTTCATAAGTCGACAGCATTGCTGAGTATTTCCTCCTTAAAACTGCAGTGAACCAAAGACAGTCTCAAAAACACGGTTTGAAATCGCTGGTGTTTCTGACGTCACAAACAACCTTGTAACCAATCAGATCAACGTGTGATCGTCAACCAGCGGATCTCTGAGCTGAGTGAGTGAGTGGAGGCGGGGCTCATTTGCATATTCATAGACCCACGCATACTAAATGAGGCAAGGGTGTCGAGTTACATTCAAGATATTTTAAGGCATGAAGACATTTTTTTCCAAGGAAAAAACTGACAAAAATGTCATCTTGGTGATCAAAGATGAGTTTTAAGGGATAAAATTATTGACTATGGGGGACTTTAATTGTTTGAATTGAGGCCCATTCACACAAAGAACGCTAAATATAACAATAGAGTTCTAAAAATGGTTCCTTATATAAAGAACAGCACAACTATAACGATAACAGCACAGAGACTATATCACTGGAATCACTTTCAGAATAATTTTTTCCCAGCTAATGGACGATAAAAACATTGACAGCCAATCAGAATTCATCCTACTTTAAAGAGATCGAGCATTTAAAGAGACAGATGACAAAAAATACATATATATATATTATAATAATAATAATAATATTATAATATATATATATATTTTTTTTTTATAATTCAGACATGTTCCTGAACAGAATAATTTCATAACCTTCTTGACGGCAGTCTCATGTCACGGCTTCCTTTCAGAGGCTGATGCTGCTATTTCCATCATGCAGGTTTATATCAGCGCTTTGCCATGAATAGATTTTCATCATTAAATCACGTTACATAATCTCTGTTACCTACTTTCTAGAAAGATCCTGAAACTCTCCCTGGGATTACATCTGTAAATCCACAGAGATACAGTACAGATACTGTAAGAACTGAGAAATTAGAAAATGCCGGGCAGTGTGTATGAGGAACGACGACTCCCAGAGAAGACAACGGACCTTTCTCCAAATTAACATTTGACTCTCTCTTGAGAAACTATCATCCCGAGTCAATCACCTCTCCCATGTTGTCTCTCTCTCAACACGGTTTAATGTGAATAATCATCATACAGTATTACACATGTTTGGTATCATTTGAAATGTCTCAGTGCGACTGGTGCAAATGTCTCATTCCCACAGAAGTAAACCAAAAGGTAATAAAGTTGTTAAGAGTTTAGAGATAACTGGCAAACAGAGGAGTGTGTGTCCTCCAGGCAAATGGCATCTGGCTCCCAAAAGGTGCAAACTCTGAATGCAAATCCCCATCGTTAGCACATGTTTCCATGAGAAAGAAGTGTCTGTATATATAGAGAAATGCAACAAGAGGCTCAGGGCGATTTGTAACTCAAATTAGCCCGTGATGCGGAGTGTGTGTAAGAGACTAAGCATCATGTATTTTCTAATGTCAGATTCGCATCTTTTCTCTTTATTCTAGAGCATTTGATGTTTTGTATTTATTATCTTTGAACAGATTATGAAATTGGCATGATACATTTACCTGGCATAATAAATTGTAAACATTTGATTTTTATTCTGACTGACTCTGAAATTGTAGATTAAACGGATTCGTATGTTACCGCAAGTCTGCGTCAGATTTGTGACGACTAATATTTGGCACTATTTCAAGTGTACTTGGTTCGCAAAGACAAGAAGTGAATTGCTGTTTAGGGCAGCAAAAATGCTAGCCTGGTTAAAACCAGAGCATTCTCAGTTGTAAGTGAGTTATGGTCTGGCAAAGCGTCATAGACAAATCATTTCCAGAGGGGCGTCACCAACGGACGTCACGGATAGACCTAAACCCAATCAGAGCGATGAAGGAGATGACGTATGCAGAGCGGCGGAGACACATCTCCGAGTGTTGTTCTTTGCTCGGTTTTTAACTAAAAGGAAACGTTCAAATCGCTTAAAACGGACGCGATAGCTGATTGGAACGAGTGATGTTCGACGGCGGCATCCATCTTTGTAATGTAGGCTACAAAATCTGCTTCAAAATCCCAGCGCTGTCGTCATCGTGTAAAGCCCGCCCCAACGCTTCTGATTGGTGCCGCGATTTCGACGGATTGGAAATGGCCTTGAATGAGCTCTTTGCCAGACTAACTTTCAGAGCAAATCTAAATTTGCCGGAAGTTGTCTGGGTTTTCCCAGGCTACAAAAATGCGGCTTGACCAATCTAAATCTGGGTGTGTCTTACCTCCGTTTTAATTTAATGTTACTTTAGATAAGTGTACGTGGGAAACCAAGGGATGGCCAATCCAAAGCTATTATAAGAGAAGTGAAGTTGGTCGACTTATGTCTGTAGTAATGGCCATACCTCTACTGAAGTAAACGTTACGTTAAATTCAAGTGTATACGAAACCACGGGGGCTATACCAGAGTATCTTTGATTGTATAAGCGTGAACCACGACCATCTCAGGTATATAGCCAATTACCTCTGTTTAATGATCAAAACTGACGAGCTTGTGATCGTGAGACCCACGTTAAACAAGGCGTGAGGACCTCAGAGCGACATAGCTTCCTAATATGAACGGGTAAAATATAAGTAAAGAGTTAAAAAGAATAATCAAACATTCGCTCACATTTAATGATGCTCAGATATCATTAAAACATTTTTCCTTTATGGAGTCAGATGAAATAACGAGGTAATACATATGAGAAAATGTATTTCATTTAATATTGTTGTGTTGAGTAAAAGCAAAAACAGTAACATCGGAAACCGCCATTGGGCCAATCTAGATAGGGTCAAATGCAAAAAATATTATCAGTGCTTATTTTTTCACTACATGTCTTTAGTAAATCTTAACCGTAGTTTTAAACGCCAAAAGAGGCTTTGCGCTGGTGCAAGATGTTAGTCTTAGATACGGAATATCCGCAGAATTGTTACTAGTTTCTGATTTAGTAGTTTGTTTCTGAATATAAAAATGTCGACAAGTGTTGTCAAAAGTACCTACTTTGTATCCAAAACAGAGATGAAATTTAAAAAATTTGATGATTCCAGCAGAGACACATGTTGAGTGCGTGAACACAATGGCCAATCACAGACATACATGTTGAGTGTGTGAACACAATGGCCAATCACAGACATACATGTTGAGTGTGTGAACACAATGGCCAATCACAGACATACATGTTGAGTGTGTGAACACAACGGCCAATCACAGACATGTTGAGTGCGTGAACACAATGGCCAATCACAGACATATATGTTGAGTGTGTGAACACAATGGCCAATCACAGACATACATGTTGAGTGCGTGAACACAATGGCCAATCAGAGACATACATGTTGAGTGTGTGAACACAATGGCCAATCAGAGACATACATGTTGAGTGTGTGAACACAATGGCCAATCACAGACATACATGTTGAGTGCGTGAACACAATGGCCAATCACAGACATACATGTTGAGCGCGTGAACACAATGGCCAATCACAGACATACATGTTGAGTGCGTGAACACAATGGCCAATCACAGACATATATGTTGAGTGCGTGAACACAATGGCCAATCACAGACATATATGTTGAGTGCGTAAACACAATGGCCAATCACAGACATACAGTATATATTGAGTGCGTGAACACAATGGCCAATCACAGACATACATGTTGAGCGCGTGAACACAATGGCCAATCAGAGACATACATGTTGAGTGCGTGAACACAATGGCCAATCAGAGACATACATGTTGAGTGCGTGAACACAATGGCCAATCAGAGACATACATGTTGAGTGCGTGAACACAATGGCCAATCACAGACATACATGTTGAGTGCGTGAACACAATGGCCAATCAGAGACATACATGTTGAGTGCGTGAACACAATGGCCAATCACAGACATACATGTTGAGCGTGTGAACACAATGGCCAATCAGAGACATACATGTTGAGTGCGTGAACACAATGGCCAATCACAGACATACATGTTGAGTGCGTGAACACAATGGCCAATCACAGACATACATGTTGAGTGCGTGAACACAATGGCCAATCACAGACATATATGTTGAGTGCGTGAACACAATGGCCTATCACAGACATACATGTTGAGTGCGTGAACACAATGGCCAATCAGAGACATATATGTTGAGTGCGTGAACACAATGGCCTATCACAGACATATATGTTGAGTGCGTGAACACAATGGCCAATCACAGACATACATGTTGAGTGCGTGAACACAATGGCCAATCAGAGACATATATGTTGAGTGCGTGAACACAATGGCCTATCACAGACATATATGTTGAGTGCGTGAACACAATGGCCAATCACAGACATACATGTTGAGTGCGTGAACACAATGGCCAATCACAGACATACATGTTGAGCTCGTGAACACAATGGCCAATCACAGACATATATGTTGAGTGCGTGAACACAATGGCCAATCAGAGACATATATGTTGAGCTCGTGAACACAATGGCCAATCACAGACATACATGTTGAGTGCGTGAACACAATGGCCAATCACAGACATGTAGAGCTCGTGAACACAATGGCCAATCACAGACATACATGTTGATCTCGTGAACACAATGGCCAATCACAGACATACATGTTGAGCTCGTGAACACAATGGCCAATCACAGACATACATGTTGAGTGCGTGAACACAATGGCCAATCAGAGACATATGTTGAGCTCGTGAACACAATGGCCAATCACAGACATACATGTTGAGCTCGTGAACACAATGGCCAATCACAGACATACATGTTGAGTGCGTGAACACAATGGCCAATCACAGACATACATGTTGAGCTCGCGAACACAATGGCCAATCAGAGACACATATGTTGAGTATGTGAACACAATGGCCAATCAGAGACATATATGTTGAGTGCGTGAACACAATGGCCAATCAGAGACACATATGTTGAGTATGTGAACACAATGGCCAATCAAAGACATATGTTGAGCGTGTGAACACAATGGCCAATCACAGACATACATGTTGAGTGCGTGAACACAATGGCCAATCAGAGACATACATGTTGAGTGCGTGAACACAATGGCCAATCACAGACATACATGTTGAGCTCGTGAACACAATGGCCAATCACAGACATATATGTTGAGTATGTGAACACAATGGCCAATCAGAGACATATATGTTGAGTGCGTGAACACAATGGCCAATCAGAGACACATATGTTGAGTGCGTGAACACAATGGCCAATCACAGACATGTTTAGCTCGTGAACACAATGGCCAATCACAGTATTAGTCCCGCCCCTCCTATACTGTGATTGGACGGCTGGGTAAAAAGTGACAGTGATGTTTTACCCACTGTGTTTTACCCAAAGTTGAACATTCTTCAACTCTCGCTGACTGGTAAAAAAACAACATCCGTTCAGCGTGAAATAGACGCTCATCTCCTCGTCACGCTGCTGCCATTTAAACAAAACACAGCGCTCCCATTGGAAACAACTGCAAAAATACGCTAGCCTTGAAAAAAAAAGACTTTGATGGACACACGGCATTCCAATATTAGTAATATACAAGTATAAAATGTAGTTTTTCAGCCGTTTTGACAGTAAATGAGGAAAGCTGGAGCTGACCCGACTCACCTGGTGCCGTGTGTCCGGGCTTTCGTGTCCTGATGCTGGGAAGTGTTTCGGGGGGGACGGTTTGGCTTCTGTGTGCGGGACGTCCGATTCCGAGCCTGGATCCGTCGTCATGGCCCGTTACACTGAAATGCCACACGGATATATATATATATATATATATTCAGGCTGGGCATTTCACAATCTGACTGGATTGCTTCTTCACTGGAATGCACAGTGTGGGTATCGGACCACAGATAAGTTTATATTTAGCCTGATGTTTACTCTTGCACTGTCCTAGGATCGCTGTATTTTTTAAAGCACCAGATCACAACAGCAGTGATGCCTAGTACACAAGTCTTTAATGCCCTGAAGCACATTCAGACTGCATGCTGTCTGTGGTCCCTTGAAAGTGTGTTACGGCAGACAGGCATTGCTTCCAACAGTCGTGCAATGCTGCCATGTTTATCTGTGTGTCGACAACAAATAGCAAAACTCAAGCAATTTTTGACTGAGCAATGCAGACGGGCGAGTTTGGAAACAACACTATACCGTAACCTCTAGAACTGAGTATTAAAGTTAAGAGTATTAGTGCATTGACATGAATGATTCCTCAGAGATCTAAGTGATCAGATGCACCATTTTCACTTGCTGGACCAGAAATCAGCTGAAAACATAGTAACACCCTAGTAACCCCCTAGCAACCACTCAGAACACCCCAGCAAATAGAGCAGAAAACAGCTGAAAACCTAGTAACACCCTAGCTACCACTCAGAACACCCACGCAAATGGACCAGAAAACAGCTGAAAACATAGTAACACCCTAGCAACTATTCAGAACACCCACGCAAATGGACCAGAAAACAGCTGAAAACATAGTAACACCCTAGCAACCATTTAAAACACCCAAGCAAATGGACCAGAAAACACCTGAAAACCTAGTAACATCGTAGCAACCACTCAGAACACTCACGCAAATGGACCAGAAAACTGCTGAAAACCTAGTAACACCCTAGTAACCCCCTAGCAACCACTCAGAACACCCAAGCAAATGGACCAGAAAACAGCTGAAAACCTAGTAACAACCTAGTAACCCCCTAGCAACCACTCAGAACACCCAAGCAAATGTTATATCTTCTGCTTCATAAAGTGTGAGTGTTTGTTTGTAATCTCTGACAGTCCTGGTATCTTCAGCGGCGTGACAGTGATGTAAACCATCGGCGGATTCTTCTGGTGTCTATGGAGAGCGGCAGTGGAAAACTGCAGGAATTACACGACTGCATTCTGTCAGACTCATTCTGTGAACTTTAATGGCCTGGTGCAGAAATGTAGGTCAAACTGAACCGCAGGAGCAAAACGAGCCAATGGCCCTCCAGATCTGCTCGACATCAGAGAACGAGAGAGAAGCAGATCATATTCTCTGAGAGGCAGATAAAACAATGCGAGTATCTTCGTGAATAATAACGAGGATTGTACAGTGGATGTTTTGCGATTACACCGGCAATTATAATGAAGATCCCTTTGGGACTGAAATTCAGCTGAAGAAAAACATAAAGAAGCCCCATATGGATGAATGAATGGATTTGTTTAACTAAAGGGTCAAAAATAAACAGCAACATCGATAAAAATGAACGTAATTAGAAAGTTCTTACTCATCTTGACTTATTTGGTTCACATTCTGTTCTGTATTTTTCACGACTGCTTGTTTCTTCATTGCTCTCTCGCCTAAATTATGGATGTATCGGCCGACAAAAGCAATTATCTGTAATTAGTCAATTGTTTAAAAACAGATGATGATCAGGGCCGATTATATCCTGTCAATCGAAAGCGTGATCGAATTACTGTTAATGATATACGTTTGTTTTTTCTGTTTGAATAAATCTGCCATGAATACAAGTGTTTATGAAAACTACCTTTAACTGAGTTGCATACAAATATTACAGTTTTTAATTGAGTTTAATTATTATAACATAAACAGCAGTTGAATATAATAACTCTGTTTTTCATTTTAACCTCTAATATTATAGTAATGAACCAAATGAGAGGTTCCCTATATAGTTTATCGCAATAGATTTTTCCTTAAGAAAATCAAACTATCGACAGATATTTTTCTGAATAATCGGCAGATATCATTCTGAATAACCGGTATCGGCAGATATCATTCTAAAAAACCGGTATCGGCAGATATCATTCTGAATAACCGGTATCGGCAGATATCATTCTGAATAATCGGCTATCGGCAGATATCATTCTGAATAATCGGCTATCGGCAGATATCATTCTGAATAATCGGCTATCGGCAGATATCATTCTGAATAACCGGTATCGGCAGATATCATTCTGAATAACCGGCTATCGGCAGATATCATTCTGAATAATCGGTATCGGCAGATATCTGAATAATCGGCTATCGGCAGATATCATTCTGAATAATCGGCTATCGGCAGATATCATTCTGAATAATCGGCAGATATCATTCTGAATAATCGGCTATCGGCAGATATCATTCTGAATAATCGGTATCGGCAGATATCTGAATAATCGGCTATCGGCAGATATCATTCTGAATAATCGGTATCGGCAGATATCATTCTGAATAATCGGCAGATATCATTCTGAATAATCGGCAGATATCATTCTGAATAATCGGCTATCGACAGATATCATTCTGAATAATCGGTTTTCGGCAGATATCATTCTGAATAATCGGCAGATATCATTCTGAATAATCGGCTATCGGCAGATATCATTCTGAATAATCGGCTATCGGCAGATATCATTCTGAATAATCGGTATCGGCAGATATCTGAATAATCGGCTATCGGCAGATATCATTCTGAATAATCGGTATCGGCAGATATCTGAATAATCGGCTATCGGCAGTTATCATTCTGAATAATCGGTATCGGCAGATATCATTCTGAATAATCGGCAGATATCATTCTGAATAATCGGCTATCGGCAGATATCATTCTGAATAATCGGTATCGACAGATATCATTCTGAATAATCGGCTATCGGCAGATATCATTCTGAATAATCGGCAGATATCATTCTGAATAATCGGCTATCGGCAGATATCATTCTGAATAATCGGTATCGGCAGATATCATTCTGAATAATCGGCAGATATCATTCTGAATAATCGGCAGATATCATTCTGAATAATCGGCTATCGGCAGATATCATTCTGAATAATCGGTTTTCGGCAGATATCATTCTGAATAATTGGCAGATATCATTCTGAATAATCGGCTATCGGCAGATATCATTCTGAATAATCGGCTATCGGCAGATATCATTCTGAATAATCGGTATCGGCAGATATCTGAATAATCGGCTATCGGCAGATATCATTCTGAATAATCGGTATCGGCAGATATCTGAATAATCGGCTATCGGCAGTTATCATTCTGAATAATCGGTATCGGCAGATATCATTCTGAATAATCGGCAGATATCATTCTGAATAATCGGCTATCGGCAGATATCATTCTGAATAATCGGTATCGGCAGATATCATTCTGAATAATCGGTATCGGTAGATATCATTCTGAATAATCGGCTATCAGTATCGGCAGAAATCATTCTGAATAATCGGCTATCAGTATCGGCAGAAATCATTCTGAATAATCGGCTATCAGTATCGGCAGAAATCATTCTGAATAATCGGCCAGCCGCAGCATCAGGAAGTATTGTGTGATATCAAGTCTCGCGATGTAACGAATTGCTTTACGGCAAAAAATATCTGCTAAAATTCTGTCATTATTGCACTCCCTCACGCATCACATACATCAACAATCTATGAAACGGCCTCTATGACAGACACTAGCACGCATTTCAGGAGTGAATCATGGCACGGTCGACGAAGAAAACGTGGTCGGAAGAGTCAAGAAAAAGAAAACGAGAAACCGACCGCGTGAGGAACCAGACAAGAGTCTCACTCGGTCAGGCTTTCACTTAAAAATAGGATAAGAATGAGTATCAAACAGAAATAACCCGGCGCCGCATACATGTGGTGTTCGAGGCGCACATACAATACAGACTGTTGACAGTTCAACAGGGCGCGCAGCTCTTAAAGGGGCCACACCTTATTTCCACTCGTTACAGCGTCCATCCTACTGAACAGGTAGTGGTGTACAGGGGGAGGGATCAGGCCGTGAGTGCAGACCAATCTCTGCGTGAGTGCTATACGACAGTACAAGTACTCCACAGCGACTCTAGGGGTCGCTGTTTGACAAAAACGGATCTCCTACACAGTGTACCTTTAAAGTGGAAATACATTCATAACTGTTTGTTAGGGGTGTAACAATATATCGCAATACAAAAATGCAACAATACGTATCGTGGATAGTTCCCCCAAAATAAAAATTACTGTGTGAGAATTTTTTATGTGTTTATGTAACTTTTTATGAGTTTTAGTGTCAGTACTACATTAAACTACTATACATAATGTTGATTATAATGTATAATAATGCAATGGGGGAATATTTGTGGGTCAGGATAATGCCAAATGTCTTGTTACCAGTAAAAAGTGGCCTACATTATTTTAAATATATCCAGTCAGTAAAACATATTCGTCTAAAAAAATTCTGTATTTTCAGCTTCAGAATCATGAATATTTTTATTCTGGTGTCTCTATTGTCCTTGGGTAACAAGCACCAAGTCCAAACCTATTCATTTAAACCCACAATGTAATATCAAAGTTAGCATTTTAATAAACAGTACATAACTTTTTATCATATGTCTTAGAGTATCGCAATAATATCGAATCGTGAGTTCAGTATCGTGATATACGTAGTACTAGTACTACAATGAAAAAAAGGTATAGAAATAATTTTGACTCAGAAATTGCTAGTAAATTTCACAAATAATTGAAACAGTATATAACAGCTGAAATAGTATTTTCTTGTAAAATGTGTTCGAATAATCTTTCAGGCTATTAAACGCTTCAAAAAATCTTTTTCACTCTATTGCTCTTGTGATAAAAACCCCATCTCTGTAAACATTCTGGAAAATTTCAGGAATTTCCCTTCAGGGATCAATAAACTACGCCCATCTATCCAATGACAGAATCAGAAACACACTGAGCTGTGAAATATGGAGGAAGAAAAACGTATAGCCTAGCAAATCCTGCCGCTCTTGACAAGTCTGGGTAAAAGCAGAACCTGGAGACCCACGACCCAGCCTGAAGATCAGTCCATTAGCTCGGCACAGATGGGTTAAACCCTCTTAAAGGCTTAAACTCACTCACATCAAAAACGCAATGGAGATGCAGTCTGAGCCGTCTGTGACCAGATAATGCAGAGTTCATGGGGAAGTTTGTGTTAATCCCTTTATTATCCAAGTTCTTCATTGGAATAACCAAATATATACACTATGAATTAAGTGACAGACAATAAATAAGAAATGCACGATATATCGGCCACCATATCGGTATCGGCCGATATATGTTAATTTTGAATGCTAATAATTAAGAAAATTTGACCGATATATTAAAGTCGAAAAATAATTGTGTTCACCATGTCCATGCTGGTTTTGAATTGCTTGAAATATGATTGAAATCTCTTCAAAGCGCACGTCTGTCATATCAGCTACATCAAATTATAATGAGAACATTATAATTGTGTGATTGAGACATGGATTTTAATGGGGAGACTTTTGTTTTTGTAATCAGGCTCTCAAATATTAAATTAAAAAATTGGATTTATATTTATCGGCCAATATATCGGTTATCGGCTTTCAAATATAAAGAATTAATCGGTTATCGGCATCGGCCAAAATTGTCAAATCGGTGCAACCCTATAATAAATCACTTTATACAACTTAAAAACTACAGAATAAAAGCATAATTATGGTATAATCATTCTAGAAAGGTTACCATGGCCTAGTGGTTAAAGATCAGAGCTGGTGATCAAAAGGTCAATCTCAATCAACACTTAAACCAACGTCACTCAGACCCGTAATAAATGCATTGAAAATCAATAGACTTTCTGTACACAGAGGACAATGTTTCTGGATCAATACAGAATATTGATTTACAATCAGCCACATTCTACAAGTGACTCTTGGAATTTAAGAAACAAGGTTCTACACATTCTCTACATTGTAAGCATGCTTCGTCAAATCAACAAAGAATTAATTAATTATTACATTTGTTTGATCTTTTGTGTTTGCAGCATATAACTATGATGCATTGTGTCAGTGTAAATGGTGTGCAGAAAAAAAATATATATAACATAATATATAAAACAAAAACATTTTTTATTGAAATTTATTAATCATTAAATTTGTATAATTTATTGCATTCTAATGTGTTATTACTTAATCATTTAAATAAAATTGTATTTATTTTAATTTTTTTTAAACAAATACATTTATGTTGTTCGATTATGAAACAAAACGATATAAATTTGATTAAAATAAATAACTAAAATTTTATTTAAATACATAATAAATTAGCAGATTAATAGGGAAGTCCGTACCACAACTGTAACGAGGAACGGTATAGTTAGAATATCTTGCAGAATGTTTCTATTCTCAGCTGACGAACGATAAAAACATGACAACTAATCAGAAAGAGCTCGAGCATTTAAACTGCAGAACGCACGGACATAATAAACAGAACGCTATTGTTAGTTAATGCTAATATAGTTGGTAATGTAAACCCGAATTCAGTGCAAGTTTGCTTCATTTCAATCAGACTCGCCTTTTTCCCCACATCAAAACGGATCATACGCGATCAAATCTACCAAGCGTTCCGAGTAAACGCGTGCGAACTTCCTGACGAAATAACACAATAAATTATAAATCTCAGGTTGTCAGTATTTCTGGGTAAATTAGTGTTTAACAGCGCATACATCAGGATATCGCCTATAAATAAGTGTCCTTATAAAACATACCTAAACGATCGCTATGCGTGGATATATGTTATATTTACCAACACGCAGATGTTTCGCTGCTGTATGCATGCAAACGCGTCTTAAACACAAACGCCACTGAAGAAGCGAAAACAACGCACAGATTTATTCCATCCAGAACGTTCAGTGGATTTACTCCTGCATCTGTGGGGAAATGTGTCACTCAAACGCGTTCGTAAACAACGCGAGCGCATGGACGTTACCGTGGGTGCCGCGGCGTTCGCGTTGCTCTCCCCGGGGTTTGCGCTCTTCTCTCGCCACTCGCGGAGCGTCTGACAGCGGCCACGGGAAGCTCGAGTCTCCGGTGAACCTTCAGTGGTGGGAACCGGGAACCGGGAGGAGCGCGCGCGCGGGGCGGGACCGGGGATTCAAACTCACGTCACTGTACGGACGCGCGAGATCACGTGATCTCAGCTATGACGCAGGAGGAATGTTGTGGAAGTGTAAAACATCTATCAGTGTACAGTAACAGCAGCAATAACAATTTTATATTAAACTTATTTTTATTATATTAAAGTATTTTTTTTTTACTGACTGTAGTAGTTCTATACTGATAGATGCAAGTTAGATATGAATTTATTAATTTTTAATCAAACAATTTTAATCAATTGTTATTTATTTAAAGCAATAGTCATTTTCTATATTTTCTATTTTAATCAATTTATTTATTTGCTTAGTACATTGCTTTTCCTATTTTTATTTATTTAATTTAATTTAAATAAAAGCAAATGTGTTCATTTATTATTTATTCATTTAAATAAAATAGTATTTATTTTAATTATTTTAATAAACCAAATAAATCTGATTAATATACAAATAATTAAACAAATAAATTTGACTCAAATAAAAAATAATTTAAATAAATGAAAACAATTCAATGTAAATATATAATAAATTAACATCAGATTAAAATAAATGGCTTAAAATAAATTAAAAAATATATTTAATGAAATCAAGTTTTACTTATTCAATTTTATCAATAAATGTTTCATTTATGTAGTTATTTTTTATTTAAATGTATTTATTTATCATTTAAATTGTATTATTTTATATAGGAATTCATTTTAATCTAATGTGTTCATTGTTTTTATTTAAATAAAATTGTATTTTTCATTATTTTTATTTTAGTGAAATGTATTTATTTTGTTAGTTTAGTTTAAGAATCTAACTAAATACATTTGATTAAAAAAATATTTAAATAAACACATTGGTTTAAAATAAATGGCTTAAATTAATAAAAAAAATTAAATAAATTAATTCAATTTTTTTTTTTTTTTTTTTTTTTACATTTCTTTCAACTTTTCCTTGTGGGCCCTGAGGGTCCCGGGACCCCAGTTTGAAACGAAACCCCCTATATGTCCACATCTGTGAGGATATATTCTCTCCTCAGCAATCATGACACAGACTCCCAGTGGTCACTGTACAGTATATACACGCAACAACACTAAACTCAGATCTATAACCTTTAAAGCCCACACACACACATACACACACACACTTGAGGTCTGCTCTACATGCTTTAACCTTCTTCTGTAAGTACAGTAACAACACACACACACTAACTGTGGGGAAGTGGATGGCAGTGTACCACTATAACAGAGAAAAGACAAGTTTACACTCGCTGGAAGCAGTTCCTCACTCACACACACACACACACACACACCCTCACTCACACACTCTCCCTCCCTCCCTCACACACCCTCACTCACACACACACACACACACACACACCCTCACTCACTCACACACACACTCACTCCCTCCCTCGCCCGGAGCCACAGGAGTCACTGCAGAAACACACACAGCTTCTCTCTTTCATTTCTCTCTCTCTGCTTGTTTGGGAAAGAGTCACAAGAGTTTCTCTGAAAGTCAGCATGAAAACCCAAACTGAGGATTGTGTGAATGATTCCTTAGAGCACATTATACTCGTCTGTCCCAGAGTCAGTGTTCCTGAACTCCTGAAACGCCTCCACTGTAGTCTTGAGTTTCTCCCGGGAACGAACACGTCACAATATTCCTCATTATAATAATTAATGCGCAGAATAAAGGGGCGGGGCCTGGTTGAGTTAGTCAGTAGTGTGTTAAACTGGCGGTTATGGAAAGGGGCGGGGCATTTCCCAAACACATTGGAAGCGCTCGACCAATCACAACACACTGCTCCAGCCGACCAATCAGAGCACAGTGTGCTTTTCAGGAGGAGGGGCTTCATAGAGACAGGAAGTAAACAGAGCGTTACCAGAGAGTGTCTAATAAGGGGAGAACTTCCACTCTCAGTAAACGTCCGGCTCCTGAACTGGCTGCAGTTCCACTCCGGCTCCACATGAGGGCGCTCACAGGACGAGTGCAGAATGAATGGAGGTCTATGGAGATATACCCCTCAAAATACACTTTTCTCAGGATATAACTTTTTGTCTAGTAATTTGAATGTTGTGTTCGAAAGGAGTGCAAAGAAATGACACATTGTTGGGTGTTAGATTTTTTAGAGTTAGGGCTGGGCGATATGGCCAAAAAAAATTATCACGATATTTTTTTTTATATCAGTCGATATCGATAATTATCACGATAAATGTCAAATCTTTATTTCTTTCAAGTTTAAAGGCAGATTTTTGCTCCTAAGTGAAAGATGTATAAACCAGAGTGTTGTGATTTTAAAAATCTGAGGTAGAACATTCAAACATTTGTCATTTTTCCTTAACAAAATAAATATTTGAAAAGAAAAATATTTCTTCAGCACAGTTTGCAGTGCAGGCTGCAATATTCAAATTACATGTTTTGTCTCGAAATGCATATTTGACAGTGAGTTGACAGTAAATCTGCATCCTAACTCAAGCTAATGCTACTATGTTAAATTTATGTTCATTAACAAAAACAGTAACATCTGTTTGTTTTTTTGTTTGTTTTTTAAGGACCACATTTTTATTTGGTAAAATGTAATATTCTGACTGTTTGAGTTTTATTAAAATTAACCATTGGTCATCCAGTATCATGCATTTAGATCATGATAATCACAGATAAAGCCAGGTACAGCCTATAGCACCTCACTATCATGGCAAAATGTAACTTTATGGTTTCTATGGTATTTGTATGAAAAACAGTAGCCTAACAGTTAAATACATTATTAAATACTGTAATTATATTCCATTAGTCATTTAATACATTGTCTACATTAATAATATTATACAATTCAATATGTATATATCCCACATTTCATGGTGCAGTTAATATTACTAGGCTAACCTTACAGTAAATCCATGGTAGGCTAAATGGATTCAGTTTCAATTCAGATTCTGACTGTATCGTTGCGCGCAGTGTTTCTCCTGTTTGTCAGCGGTGTTTCATCAGCCTTTAAACTGGTTTAAACTGGACATTTGTGTTCTTCGCTGAACTTAAGCGCTTCTCACTGGATCTCGTGAGCGAGACGATCAGAGTAAACGCGTCTGCGCTGCCGTTTGGACTTTGATCCGAGCGGATAAACGGTCCGTGTGGCGCGCGGTTCAAATGAGTTTCGTTCCGCTTTTGGCGCATACACATTATCGAACATTTATCGACCTCTTGATATCGTTTTATCGAGAAAAATTATATCGCGATAATTATCGTTATCGTTTTATCGCCCAGATTTAGAGTCATTTATTTGCTTTAAAAAGTCTTTTAAAATGTCAATGACGTCACACACATCGTACGACCAGAGATACTGCTTAACGCCAATCCTTCAGTCACTGGTGCGTTCGCGCTCTGCACTTTCTGTTCTCTCGAGACAGCGGACACAGGTAAACACACGTGCTAGAAGAGTTTTTCTTAATAACATTCTGGTCCCGCTTCGGACACCACGATGCCATCAAGCGGTTTCTCTGGTCGTAATCAGTCCTTCACTGACCAATCAGCGTCCATTAGCAGAATGCTAGCGTGTTATGGGCAACAACAACTCAACCTGGAAGAAATCGAAAGGACATAAGTACTCGTTCAAGTTCAAGGTCAAGGTCAAGGTAAACTTTATCAGGTAAACTCAACGGCTCCATAGACTCCCATTCACTCATGGGCGATCGCCCCCAGTGGAGCTCTGGTGGAACTACAACCACAATTCGGTACAATAGACTTAATAGGGAGTGGCCAGGCTCTCCGTAGACGGGCTCTGGTTTTACTGACAGACTGGGAAGAGAGGAGCCGCAACAATGGAGAATATGAGGAGAATAATCAACATTCAAGCAGGAAAACCTATTCTAGTAGAGCCTGAAACTACACTAAAGGTTATAATAATAATTCACAGTCTCTGTGCTGACTGGTAAATCTGCATAATGAGGATCTGCTGACACTGAGCTGTAGTGCTGTAAGACACGTCATGAGTTTGAGTTATCTTTAAACCAGTTTTCAACAATATGACCGCATATGACCTTTGGATAGCGGAAATATCCGGGACGGCATATTCCTCATATTGCAAGACAAGGACAAAGTGAAGAAACGCATACAGTACATAGTCCGAACACTTAAATATCTTCCAAAAATACTGGCAGTTAGTTATAAAGGCTCAAGAAGCATCAAACGTACATTTAACAGCATTAAACTCACGCCTTTGATCATATGCTTATTTTCATATTCATGATTCACACAGATCAAATAAACAGAAATGCAATATTATATTTTTGCATGAGGAACAAAGCCTATTTTAAGATTTCCTTTTCTTTATATTTTGGAAATATCATTTTCATTACTGTAATACAAAAAAAATATTTTAGAGAATCATAATTGAATCACAAAAATACAAATCAAACGGAAAATTCATAAATGATATTAATGAGAATTTGGGGGTTAAATGTGACATTCTGATTAATTAAACGATGCAAAGTTAAATGGTCCTAAAAAGTCACTTTTACCAGTGTTATTTTAGTTTTATTATAGTTATATTCACATTTTGAAATAGACTTTATTTTTATATTTATATATCTCAGGGTTCTGAGATATATAAATCTTATAAATCTTCATATATCTTGAAAAATTCTTAAAAAAAATTAGAGTAAAAAAATATGGATTAATTATTTGTACTGTATTGTAAAAAATATGAAAACAAATGGATCATAATTATTCCATAGGCTAAATATTACCATTAAATTCCCTCAAAATACCAAATATGAAGAAAATATTATTATTTAAATTTAAGATGAAATATTACATATGGAGGTGTCATACTTTATAAAATGGATCATAATTATTGCATAAATATTACATAGTACCTTAAAATTCCCTGAAAATACAAAATATTAAATAAAAAATATTATTGAACAAAAATATATTTCATTGATTTTACTGAGAGAAAAAAAAGGTACATTTGGAGATGTGTCATAATTAATCCATAAATATTACATAGTACCATAAAATTCCCTGAAAATTCTAAATATTAAATAAAAATATATATTATTGAACAAAAATATATATTGATTTTACTGAAAGAAAAAAAAAACTCCCTGAACATACAAAATAGTAGATAAATAAACAAAAATATATATAATTAATTTTACTAAGAGACAATGTTTTTACATATGGAGCTGTCATAATTATTGCATAAATATTACGTAGTACCATAAAATTCCCTGAAAATACAAAATATTAAATACATATATATATATACATATATCATTAATTTTACTGAGAGAAAAAAAGTTACATTTGGAGGTGTCATAATTAATCCATAAATATTACATAGTACCATAAAATTCCCTGAAAATACTAAATATTAAATATATATATAAATATATATATATATATCCATATATCATTTATTTTACTAAGAGACAATTTTTTTTTTACATTTGGAGGTGTCATAATTATTGCATAAATATTACGTAGTACCATAAAATCCCCTCAAAATATGAAATAAAAAAATATTATTGAACATAAAAATGTGTCATTGATTTTACTGGGGGAAAAAAGGAAGTTCGATTGGAGGCTTCCTCCTGACGGGGAATGCGGATCAGCAGAGGGTTTTTAGGACGCATCATTCGGCACTATAAACAGCCGCCGACAGTCTCTCCCACACGGCCGGCGTGTCTTTATACGGTAAAAGAAGCGTCATCCGCGCGGGACAGGGCCGATCTGAGCCGTCTTATCAGACCTGTGCCGGGAGACAAGGTCTGCGCTGTTATCTGCACTTCTGCTGAGCTTCACACAACGCTCACGTGGAGCAGGATTCAGGAACTGGGATAGAACAAAAGTGCAAAATGAGCATGAATAAGTGTGAGCAAAGTCTATGAGGCCAGGCGGTGCCAACTCAGCTGAACGCCGGGGAAAACAGCCGAGCGAGGGCACCTACACCGTATGAACGCCTCGGACCTTTGAGCGGCTCCTTATCAGCTGATAAACAGACACGTGACCTCTGACCCCGACCAACTTCAGCCTCCTGCACACGACTAGCTTTACTCAGAAGAAGCTCTGTGTTACTCTCCACCAACGCTTCTCTGTCAATGTCAAGATCTCACTGGGGGTCAAAGGTAAAAGTGTAACACTCCTGATACGGGGAGGGTTATTAATGTTAATTCCTTTTATAACTGTATCATCTTTATGTCACTTTTAATTCCTTTTACAACTGTTTTAATTGTACTTGCTTTTATTTTTGTGATTATTTTAATTCCTTTCTGTGTAAAGCACTATTACTATAGTGTGTGAAATGTGCTATATAAATAAACTTGCCTTCCTTGCTTTGCCTTAACTAAAGCTAGAACTATTAATAACATTTTTGATAATTGAAATAAAGCTGAAATAATATAAAATATAAATAATAGTTGAGCCATGAGTTAAACAGGCCCAGTGAATCTCGTTCCGACCGGCCCTTTTTTTTACGTTATAGCGTCACCAAGTGGCCAATTGTCACGAGTTTTTTCACGTGATCACAAAATGAGCTCATACACACGTGCACCAATTTTGGTGAAAATATCTATTTCTGTTCAAGAGTTACAGCCATTTTAGTCATATTGGTCCCGCCCACTTTTAACGTTTTGGCGCCCCGTAGCAAATTGAAAATTAAACTTTTCTCCGTTAATTATTGATATTCACTCTCCAGATAATCTATCTGCACTGTTTTGGTTCTGATCAGGCGAAAAAACTGGGTCTAGTTCGCAAAAGTAGGTTTTAGACAAAATCCAATATATGTTTTGTTTGTCTTGAGCCAAAGATTCCAATAAAAGACATTCGAGTCTGTGACAAACAACTTAGGAGCTATGAGCCATTTCACGCTTTCGATCACCCTACCTTATCAATGTGTCCCCATATGGACAGGTTTCTCTTTGCCTTCTTATGAAGAGTTGATTTTTGGCGGATTGCATGGAAACCAACGGTGGGTCAATTTGAGCATTGATGAAACCAAAACATATACAGCCTTTCCAAAACACACCTATGTGCAAAAACCTTGCAAGAGGGATTAAATGGTCAAATGCAAAAGAATGCAACACTGAAAACCCAAATCTCTGAAACGCAGTGATGTGTTTGAACCACTGGTCGCAAGTGTGACCGCTCCAAAAGCATGACTAGAAACTCAAGGTAAATAACGGTTTGAAATCCGACAAAGACTCTTCACATCATTCCCATCGCTGACTATCTTCACGTTTAGCAGATGTGTGAGAAAAACCTCCAACACAGACGACTGGGAATCAATATCCTCATCCAGACTTAAAGACAACAGGTAAACAGACCCTATCAGAGACAGACAGTCTCTATCAAACACAGAATGAGCCGTGAAGCAACTCTACAGTATTTGAACCAGTCTCGAACGTCTTCTTATAGATTTCTCTGTCATGCGTTTCCCTACAATAGCCAAAAATCAGCAAAAACCAGCGAGAGGAAATGAAAACAAGCATTTCCTCTTTCCAAAGCTTCTTTACTTACTCTGCAGTCACACAGAAATGACTCAAACACACACACACACACACACACACACACACACACACGGTCAGGATCGCTGTCAATCATACAGTGCACATGATCCTCAATGACGGCATGTTTTGTTGAATATAACAGTCTGGCCGTTGACATTACTCATATTCGAAGATTTAAAGACCAATAAATGATGTTCTTCCCCAGTATTTCTGTCTTGTTTTAGCAAGACAGAGAAGCAAAATGACTGGAGATATTAAGTAAAAAATGAAGTGAGTTTGTGTTTAAAACAAGAACAAATATCTGCCAATGGAGTCAGTAAAAAAACCTTAATTCAAAGGGAAAACTAGATTTTTTTTTTTTTTTTCAGATTACCGTCTTGTTTTCCAGCACAAACATCTAAACATTATCAAATCAAGAGACATTTACTGGAGAAGTAAAATGACTGGATATATACATATATTTTTTTGAATAATAAAAAGATATTATACTTAAGACATGAAGAAAAAGATGCCAATGAGGTCAGAAAACGATGCTTAATTCAAAGAGAAAATGTGTTGCATTTTTCAGACCCCATTTGCAGATATTTGTTCTTGTTTCAAGTATAATATGTATACACATATATTTATTTCTTCTTTTTTTTTCATTTTGCGTCTCCAGTAAATGTATCTTGATTTATAAATGTTTAGATATTTGTGCTGGAAAACAAGACAGATTTATTTTTTCTTATTTTTTTTGCAGTATTTTGAGATTATTGGTTTAATTTAATTATATTAGCTTTAACAACATAATCATGGGCCAAAGGCCACCATGCTCTTTACTGGTAAAATATTATTAAATAAAAATACTGATATATTATTATAGGTCGTTTAAATCCATGTCAGTCACAGCTGTTATAGTGATTCTGAAATGGAGGATAATTTAGCAGATTTACGGGGGTTTCCTGCTCTAGAAATACATCAAAAGAGGGTTTTTGGAAAACCCCAAATGTCAAAGATATCCACTGACCAAAGGATGGTAAAAGTGTGTTTCTCTAGGAAAGTGACTCACCGAAAGACCGAATCCAGATGCAGATCCACGGCACAGAGAGCCCATAATCCCGGGAAAAGAGGGAAGAAAACACATTCAACATCCATATTGATCCATATCGTGATCTCAAACAGATGAAATATCACATATCTGCATGTGGGCATATGACTTTTAAACTAGTGGATTTATGGCTGGTTGATATGACAGACTTTTGGAAAGTGTGACATGATATACAGCATCTAATAAACTGATTTAAACAACATTTTGTTGATTCTTTCATACAGTAACTTATTATGCAAATTTGCTATTATGAGCTCATATAAATTGAGACATGAAAATTAAAATACATGAAAAATTAAAGAAATAATATACTATTAAAATTAATTTTTGTCGCACCACATGACCATTTATAATGACCAACGTCAACAAGGTAACTGAAATCATATATATATATATATACACGTTGTTTATATGTGCAATTTTCATACATTTAACATTTTGCTTGTCATTAAACTAGCTTGTTAAATTGTCAAATAAATCAGTGATCGCCCACCTGTCAATAGTATGTGCTAAATCATGTCTAAAACACCTGAAGATATAAAACAATCAATATTTACAGTAGTCGTACAGCAAAAATGCAACTTTGCTGCATCAGATACCGAGTTTCCAATGTCACTTTGACCGAAAACATTCAAAGCAGCACTGACACATTTATCATGGTTTCATATACCTAAATATGTATAAATATGTCTAACTAATCTTATCTCACCTGAAGGAACACAGTAACATGTATTTAAAAACATTGTAAGTTATCGCGCTTCGACACAAACACTTTAACAGTAAAATAAGCATCACCTGACAGCAGTCGCTCGTAGAGGATCCTTTAGCGAATATCAGTGTAGATAAAGCAACATCTGATCCTGTTCCAGCTGTAAAACACACACTGGCAGGAGATCCGAGCAGAAAGACTGTTTCACCTGAAGATCTTCCACTTTCAATCACACTCACATTCACAAGTTTCCCTGGGCGGAGTCTGGAGCGGGAAGGCCACGCCCCTTGTGTCTGTGATTGGCTCGCTGTCGTCTTAGCCACGCCCTAACATAATCCCCTCCTTCCTGGCGTCTTATCCCAGAAGTGTGACTCCTCAGCAACTGAGATTGAAACTTATGGGTTTATATGCTAAACTTCGTATAGCCTATATTTTAAGCATATGTGTGTTTGTGTGTGTGTGTGTGTGTGTGTATAAATGACTCAGAAGTTTTTCATTTTAGAGTTTGAAGCTATTTAAATAGCCTAATAAAAATGCCGCAAGTTTCAATAATCACAGGCATGTTTCCCCATGGATGTTAATGTTTATTATATTCTCTAGTAATATGGATGTGCAATTCTAGATAAAGAGATGATCTTAGATAAAGAGACAACCTTTTTGTTCTTC
>JARWKJ010000007.1:1340707-1370707 GCA_029959095.1 Rhinichthys osculus | reverse complement strand
CCAGCATGTTATTGCTTGTTAGATTCCCCTGTGTGGCTCGCCATATCGGCATATCCGTGTTTTCTCTGGGCCAGTATCCCAGTACGGCCATGGTGATCCCGACCAGTAAGATGAAAACGCCCAGCGCCGCCACCAGCCCTGATGCGGAGCACAGCTTCACTTTTCCTTTCACCACAACAACGTCGTTCTTTCGTTTCTTCTTGGCTTTCCTCTTCTTCTTGTTCTCCGCGCGGTTCTTGGATCGCGGCGATTCCTGGCGATTCCGTGAGATTCTCAGCAGCCCGCCTGTGGCGATCATCGTGCCTATTGGATCACGGCCTGTCAATCATCCTGTGGGCGGGAGGTAAAGAAGAACAGGAAGTTTAGATCAAACATTATATCATCAGATTAACATATAACTTGGCGATAAAGAAGAGATGAAAGACATTTTTTTTAATTATTTTAAAGGGACAATGTCAAGTCAAGTCATCTTCATTTATATAGCGCTTTTAACAATGGAGATTGTTTCAAAGCAGCTTTACAGAGATAAACATACAATTTACGGTAACAGAGATTGTTTTGGCTTTATAGGGATTTTGAATAATGTTATTTTCGGCTAAAGTTGGTTTTGATTGATTCACTTCCCGCAAAATGATCATTTGTTATTACATTAGGGGCCGCTAAGACGACGGCGTTCTCTCTAAACAGACTTTAAACGCGAACCTGTGACCTGATGGCGTTCACATGCGCATTAAAAATTGATTCTATAGTTATATTCGTTTGAATATGTGTGCGCAGGTTTGTAATTTCCCTACAAACCATGCCTAAACAAACTACTTGTCTTGCCTATAAATTTGATACCGAATTTTATTTCATCACTTCAGGGTACGCGAACAATGCACATCAATTGACTTTTTTTTTTTACACTCAAAATGTAAATGTGCCAGAGTTAGCAGAAAAGCTAATTTTCATCTGTAGTCCCTTGGCAGGTCAACACATCATCATATTACATTAATAATAAAAAAAAGAATATATGAGAAATAGAAAGAACTAAGAAAAAAAAAGAAAAAAAGGCGATAAAAGCGAAAGAAGCAAATAGAATAAATAAGTACAGTACAAAGAAGGGCAATACCTGGGATAAGGTAAACCAACTATTAGTGATTGCAATTTTGATTATTTATAATCCATTTCTTTAATGTGAATTTAAAGGATAGATAGCTAGTGCTTTCTCTGAGTTCAGTAGGAAGACGGTTCCAATAATTTGCGGCCCGTACTGAGAAAAGTGTTTGGCCAAACTTACTACGTCTAAACGGTACAACACAGTCTCCTCTACCACTGCTGTTCTTCTGTTGTATAAATTCTCCCAGTGGTGGAGGTGCAAGTCCATGTAATATTTTAAAAATGAGGCAGGCATCTAGATAATGTAAGAAACTGTTAAAATTGAATAGGTTGTATTTAGTAGTGATATGGCAATGGTGATAGTTGATTGGTTTTCGATCTAATATTTTTAAAGTTTGTTTATACAGGGTTTCTATTGGTTTAAGAGTTGTAATGTTTGCTTGTGACCAGCTTGTGAAACAGTATAATATATGTGAGAAAAAATCATGACATGCATAAAAAGTTTGGCCGCTTCTGTGGTTAGGTATGGCCTTATGTGTTTAAAGTTAGCCAGATTATATCTGACGGTATTAGCCACCTTTTTAACATGCTTTTTAAAAGTTAAGTTAGAATCTAAAATAATGCAGAGGTATTTAAATTCGGACACAACCATACGTTTTTCTCCTTCAATAAAAACCTCAGCCTCCTGTGCTGTGGATTTCTTGGAAAAGAACATACAGACTGTTTTGTTAATGTTAAGATGCAAGTCTGACATTTTTAGCCAGTCAGAAACATATACCAGTGCTTCAGTTAATTTAGTTGCAGCCTGTTGTTTGTTCTTGGTATGCAAATAAAGGACTGTATCATCTGCATACATTTGTATATTAACAGATCGACAGACTGAAGGTAAATCGTTAATATACAGGCTAAACAAAATAGGGCCCAATACTGACCCCTGAGGTACACCAATATTACAGTCGAGGTATGAAGAATATGAATTACCGATATGTACGCTCTGTTTCCTGTTAGTTAATTAGGACTCCATTCATTTCATGGCCTCATCTGAAAAATTACATATAGATAATTTTGACAATAGTGTCTGGTGATTCACAGTGTCAAAAGCTTTCTTAAGGTCAAGAAACACTGCACCTACTATACCACCCTCATCTAATTTTGACTTAATGTTCTCAAGGAGAAAACAATTAGCTGTCTCTGTAGAGTGATTTGTGCGAAATCCAAATTGCATTGGATGTAAAGGGGTGTGGCCCAGGTTTAGATGGGTTTTCAGCTGTTCTGCTACTCATTTTTCTGTCACCTTGGATATAACTGATAGAATACTAATGGGTCTATAATTTGACACCATTGTTTTATCACCTGACTTGTAGATCGGTGATATAACTGCTGTTTTACAAGAGCTTGGAAAAGTACTTTGCCTAACTGACAGATTGATCAGATGTGCAATGGGGCAAGCAAGTGTGTCCTTGTGTGACTTTAAAAATGCGGTATCCAAGCCATATGAATCCTTTGCTTTTGAATTCCTTAGTGAATTTATAATTTTAATAACCTCTGATTCCGATATTTCCTTTATTTTAAAAATAGGTTTAGCTTTATCAATGGGGATAGATGGTATAGTTTCAGTTGGGATACCTTGAGCCAGCTCACTAACTGAATTTATAAAGAAATCATTAAATGTACTTGCTATCATATCGTTATCTTGGGTCAGGATTCCATTAACTTTGAGTTCAAATAAAGTTATCCTTTGTTTTTTATTCCTACCAGTTAATTTATTAAGATTTTTCCAAATTAATTTCCCATTTCCCTGAGCTTCATTAATAATTCTGATAAAAAACTCTGCTTTAGACTTTCTTAAATTCCTTAATACTTTATTTAGGAGAGTTGTAAAGGTGAGCCGGTCACTACTATGGCCTGATTTTAGTGCCCTCTTTAAAGCAGAATCTCTCTCTTTCATTTGTTGCCAGTCATTTAACCATGGTAAGGTGGTCTTTTGTCCATGTTTATGTCTCACCTTTCTTGTAAAGGCTGCTCTTATCTCGGTAATAGTAGAAAAAAAAGTGCTGCAGCTAGTCTCAGTATCTCTGCTGGTTAGAAGGTTAGACCAGTCAATTTGATTTATAGCTTTTTCTAAGTTTATTGTTTCATTTTTAGGAATTTGCTCATAGAATTGGTTTCTTTTGGTAGAATTTATAGATTGTTTTCTGGTTAGTTTCCTTACCAGCAGTGTGATATTATGGTCAGACAGACCAGTCAGCATATTATGCGATGTAGTTACTCTCTCAGGTCTGTTTGTAAATATCAAATCAATTTGTGTCTGGGAGGAGTTAGTTATTCTTGTTGAACCTTGTATCAGTTGGGAAAGATTGAATTTGTTTGTTATCTCTTTAAGTTTTTTCCTCTCAGTTCCCCCCCCCCCCCAGTTTATATTAAAATCGCCCATTAGTATTAACTCCTTTTTACCATCACATTGCTTAAGAATATTATGGAGATGTTCATAAAATATGTTATTGGTTGATGGTGGTCGATATAGGCAAATGACAGTGAAAGACATTTGAGGAGATAGTGACATATTCAACCCAATATACTCCATGTCTATTTCCTGTGACCATTCAATAAGGTTACATGTATTTGTGTTTTTAACATATACTAGCAATCCTAGCAAAGTCATTTTTCGATTTTTCCGAATCGCCGGATTTAGTCCCCTGTGTTGCTGGCTGAGACGGGTCTGTTTAACGGGATTCGAAGTTTGGTTGGGCCTATTTTCTTGTGGGCCTATTAAATGTCATGGATGAAAATTTACGGAGTAATCCACTATTTTGAAGACAGACTTAGAGTCTGAACAGATAACTAAACAAAATAACATGTACTTTACTAGAGGTTCAAACAAAATGTTAATTGCTACAATCTATTTAAAATGTTTTATTAATCTGAATGAATTATTTTAAATCGGGTTGAGTGAATGATTCAATGACTCACTCATAAAGACTTTTTTGAACGAATCTCTTGAATTAATGATTCAATAACAAACACATGTTTAAGAGTCACTTGTCGCCACCTACTGGTGCAACGATGTAATGATACAATCTTTATTTGAAGCGTCGTTACTTTAAAGGAACACTCCGACTTTTTGGGACTTTAGCCTATTCACCTTATCCCCCAGAGTTAGATAAGTCCATACATACCTTTTTCATCTCCGTGCGTGCTATAAGTCTGTTTGACGCACCCACCGCTAGCCTAGCTTAGCACAAAGACTGGATGTAAATGGTTGCAGCTAGCACACTAATCCAAATAAGTGACAAAATAACGCAAACATTTTCCTATTTACATGTTGTGGTTTGTATAGTCACAGAGTGTACAAAAAACAAAGTCACATGAGACACAGACATATTTTAACAGTATAAATACTGGGAACTATATTCTCTGAAGGCGAAGCACTGCTACTTGGGCGGAGTGATAACCGCAGCACCTGAGACGCGCTCTCTGCTCCTCACCACGGCTCGTCTCAGGTGCTGCGGTTATCACTCCGCCCAAGTAGCAGTGCTTCGCCTTCAGAGAATATAGTTCCCAGTATTTATACTGTTAAAATATGTCTGTGTCTCATGTGACTTTGTTTTTTGTACACTCTGTGACTATACAAACCACAACATGTAAATAGGAAAATGTTTGCGTTATTTTGTCACTTATTTGGATTAGTATGCTAGCTGCAACCATTTACATCCAGTCTTTGTGCTAAGCTAGGCTAGCGGTGGGTACGTCAAACAGACTTATAGCACGCACGGAGATGAAAAAGGTATGTATATGAACTTATCTAACTCTGGGGGATAAGGTGAATAGGCTAAAGTACCAAAAAGTCGGAGTGTTCCTTTAAAAGGTTGATTTACTTGTTACCAAAGACATCAGTGTATTTATCCCAACTATAAACTTTTATTCCAGTTCTTCTGTGAAAATATTAATTATATTATACTGATGTCCATGATCGTACTTGTCAAAGGTTTATATTAATAGACACACATTTTGCTTCTCCAGTAAATGTCTCCTGATTTAAGAATGTTTAGATATTTGTGCTGGAAAACAAGACAGAAACACTGAGGAGGAACATCATTTTTTTGCAGTTTTAATATTTCAGTACTTTCCCCAAGTCAACAATGAGATTAAATGGAGAGCAAAGTTGCGAAGATAGTTCTTGATTATGATACTTTATTATTACTCATGATTTTTTATTTATCACATGCAGTTATTCACTTCTGTTTGTCATATTCAGAAGATTCCAGTTAATGATCATCAATGACGGAAGCACAGATGCACGTATGACAAACACTCAACATCTAAAGTTACAGATTGAACAGCCTGATCTCTTCAGATTTCATCTGTTTCTCTTCAATGTCCCGGCTGATAGCATTACCAGTGTCCATAAATACATCCCATTTCATTAAACATCCTCTGTAAATTCACAGATTCCACATGCCCCCCTTCACGAACCCGATTATACATTCCAATCAGATAATCAATTACAGGAGCAGCAGATGACTTCGCTTAACTGCACTGATTAATGTATAATTCACCTTTTCCAGTTGGTTTCCAATTTGCCTAATCCCTCAGAATTATGTGTGGCGTACAGTGATGTTTGTATGAATAATTCATGCCGTGAAAAGTCTTCAGCAAAACCGTCCTGACACACGGCCGGTGGAAATGTCAGAGTCTGCGAGTGACAGACGTGAGTCAGACCCCCTTCAGAGAACGTCAATGAGGGCCGAGGGGGTCGTGACACTTCACAGACGCTTTCAACATCTACACACTGACAGTTTAACTGAAGCACAATGACAAGCACTGAGGGAAATTAAACCAAATCAGTTACAATAAATAAGGAGGGCTACATTATAAAAATGCTAAATTCATGTTAAATATCATTTCTAGAGACCATACTTGAGGGAGGACTCTTTTCATGCGAGACAGGAAAAAAGGCTCAAGCAACTGCATAGCAACACCATGGCAACCACCTAGAGCATCCCAGCAACTAAATCCAGTAGCAAAACTCAAAACACTTTAGCAACTGCATAGCGACGCCCTGGTATCCCAGCAAACATACATCAACACTAAGCAACCACATAGCAACACCCTGGTAACCGCATAGAAAATCACAGCAACCATATACAGTAGAAAAAAAAAACCTGTATGAATCACATTTTAACGCCCTAGCAACCACCATGGAAATTCCAGAAACCAAAAAAAAACAAGTAACACACTCAGAAAACCTTAGCAACTGAAACGCCCTGGTAACCACATCCCAGAAACCATACAGCAACACTCAAACACTTTAGCAACCACATAGCAACGCCCTGGTAATCACCTAGAACATACCAGAAAGCATCTAAAGAAGAAATACTCAAAATACCTTAGCAACTGCATAGCAACACCATAGCAACCACCATAACAATCCCAGCACCCATATAGTCAAGTCAAGTCACCTTCATTTATACAGCACTTTTAACAATATAGATTGTTTCAAAGCAGCTTTACAGTGATAATAAGAAATTAAAGTAACAGAGATTGTTTTGGCTTTACAGCAGCTCTAGAATAAAGTAAGTATACAGTCAGTGTCTACAATAGTAACACTCAGTAAGTACACTGTTTATAACAAGATAGCAACGCCCTGGCAACCACCCAGAACATCCCAGCAACACTAAAACAGTTAAGCAACCACACAGCAACGCCCTGGCAACCACCCAGAACATCCCAGCAACACTAAAACAGTTAAGCAACCACACAGCAACGCCCTGGCAACCACCCAGAACATCCCAGCAACACTAAAACAGTTTAGCAACCACATAGCAACGCACTGGCAACCACCCAGAACATTCAAGCAACACTCAAACACTTTAGCAACGACCTGGCAATCACTCAGAACATCCCATAAACCATATACAGAAGCAATACTTATAATATCTTAGCAAATGCATAGCAACACCATAGCAACCACCATAACAATCCCAGCACCCATATGCAGTAGTAACACTCAGTCAGTGCACTTTAGCAACAACATAGCAACGCACTGGCAACCACACAGAACGCCCCAGCAACACTCAATCACTTAAGCAACCATATAGCAATGACCTGGCAACCTACCGAGAACATCCCAGCAACCACACAGCAACACTCAAACACTTCAGCATCCACATAGCAACGCCCTGGCAACCCACACAGAACGCCCCAGCAACACTCAATCACTTAAGCAACCATAGCAACGACCTGGTAACCCAGCCAGAAAATCCCAGCAACCATACAGCAACACTCAAACACTTCAGCATCCACATAGCAACGCCCTGGCAACCACCCAGAACATCCCAGCAACACTCAAACACTTTAGCAAACACATAGCAACGCACTGGCAACCACCGAGAACATCCCAGCAACCATACGGCAACACTTAAACACTTTAGCAACCACAATTCAACGCTCTGGCAACCATCCAGAACATCCCAGCAACACTCAAACACTTTAGCAACCACATAGCAACGCCCTGGCAACCACCCAGAACATCCCAGCAACCATACGGCAACACTCAAACACTTTAGCAACCACAATTCAACGCCTTGGCAACCACCCAGAACATCTCAGTAACACTCAAAGGGTCTCATTCATGAAACACGAGCAGAACGAATTTTTGTGTAAATCGTGTGTAAAGTGGTTCTGGCGTAAATTTTCGGATTCATTAAAATGTTCGTATTTTCCAAATGTTAGTTGGTACACAAGAAATCTACACCTGCTCCCAGCCACGCGTAAATAGTGCGCTTATCGGGTACATATTTGCACAGCATTTTGAAAAAATATTATATATAGTAATTACATACGGTTTTTCTTATTATAAGAGCCAGTAATAGCATCTGCGATGGTGGTCCTTCTCCAGTTTGAATACTATTTTTCCGAAGTGAACTAATTCGTTTTTTGCTCTCAAGCTTAATGTCGAACCATTTTCTTCTCACTTCTGGGACTGTTTGATTAACAGATGAAACTCCAGTAACTGCATCTGTAATGCTGCCAAGCTTCCTTTTTTTAGGACCCGATACACCACTATGTATGCTTAAAAATAAAATGTGGCGTTTTGAATGAACTTCTGATAATAAAACTTTAATTTCTGCATCTGAGAATTTTTTTTCATTCGCATTCATGTCATAATATGATGCCCATACAGTTGTCAGTCGGATTTAATGGGCGGGATTTATGGTAATTGAGAATGAGCGTGCACGCGCGTCCCATTTACAACTGATTGGAATTCATTAACACACACACACATTTCACTATCACATCTGACGTTTACGAAGTATTTGTGAATAAGGAGAAGAGTTTTCGGGAAGGTCTCTTGACGCGCAAATCACTCGCATATTTACTCGTATATTTACGAATGTTTCAGGAATGAGACCCAATGACTTTAGCAACCACATAGCAACGCCCTGGCAACCACCTAGAACATCCCAGCAGCCATATACAGAGGCAACACTCAGAAAAGCCTATTATTAACCCCCTTACAATGTGCCTAAAAGCACTCAGAAAACCATAGCAACCACGCAGGACATCTTAGACCCGCACAGCAACACACAGTGTTTTACGACAAGCACCACATGAATAACAAACTCGCACTCGAGTGGACACTTACATTAAATATTTAGCGGATATCTGTGCATTTTACACCTATTAATCCTGGACTTGGGAAAAACAAACGCAATGCTTGTCTTAAAATAAAGAAACGGTTGGATAGATATAGCCTATTGCTTGTAAAGCCTGTGACTGGCAGCGGATCTGTCTCCTCTGGCTGAGCTCATCTCTGTGTTTATAGGTGGCACAACAACAATACACACACACACTCCCACACACTCGACTCCATACGGCTTTAATGCCAGCGCCAAACAAACCAAACCATCCTCAGTTCAGCTCACACACTTCAACATACATGTAGGCTACAGATATAGTTTACACAACCTTGCTCTTCATCTTCTAAAAACCAGATTTTTTAGATTTTTGGCTCAAAACCTTTGGCTTTTCTTAAAAAAAATAAAAAAAATAAAGAGTATTAACAGACAAACAATTGACTGATGATCTCTTAATTTGCTTAATATAGCCTATATATATATATATATATATATATATATATATATACATATATATATTGCATATGGCAAGCTCATTTATCCAAGCATAAAAAAATACCTGTTAATCTCGTGTTAACTCACAACTTTAAGGTCACCTTGAGAGATTTCCGTTTGTTTGTTTGTTTGATTGTTTGTTAAACCAACGTCAGTTAATTTAATAAAGATGTAGATCTTTTGTAGGCTACAGTTAATGGTATGAAATCCTATATATTAAGGTCTGAACTGATATTGTACTACTATATTTCACTAACAGAGTGTGTTATTGATTTGCGCTGATCGGACTGAGTAAATCAAAATGAAAAGCAACATGTCCAAAACAATAACATATATCAATAAAACGCGCACCCAAATGATTAGATCTGGTCGAGTTCACAATGAAATCAATCAAACATCACAGTCGGCGTTAAAACGACAGTCACTTTAGACGTTAGTCGTTAAACTGACGTTTGTTCTCTATTGTTTTCCACGCAAAAGCCTTTAACGCGATTATTCCGACAGAAGAATGATGATTTAACAAGTGTTTAACTGAAGTCAAAGACATGCATGTGTGTGAATGTTCTCACCGACACTGTGTTAGTCCATCACTCTGGATCTCCGTCATCTTCAGCAATGATTGTCATCCTGATGATGCTGAAACAGGAATATGAGGAGAGCACACACACACACTGAAGCTTTGACTGAAGCTCCTGTTCATTGTGTGGCTCCACCCATCATCGGCTCCACACACTCGACCTGAGCATCACAGGGTCTCGGATCACTGGAAGACTCGCACACTGCACACTACACACTGTAGTGCACTACAGTATAGACACGTGACCTGCATCTGTCATGCTCATCATCTCAGAAACATTATATAGAATATTTCAAAATGTGGAAGCATGTAACAAACATGTTTTAGCAAATCTTTATTCTATAAAAAGTCATATGACATTTTGACAAAAAGTCAAAATTATGATATAAAAAAGTAAATATTATGCAATACTAAGACAAAATTTTGACCTTTTAGTGGCATGATTATCATATAAAAAGTCGAAACTATACATAAATTCAGAATTATTACATACATAGTCAGAATTATGACAAAGATAAAATTACGATATACACAGTCGAAATTATAATATAGACCTATATTCCTATTTATGTGATGAAAAGTCGAAATTATGACACTAAGGCATATTTATGAAAGGAAAAGTCCAAATTATGACATACTAAGGGATATTTATGAAAAGAAAAGTCAAAATTATGACATTCTAAGGCATATATATAAGATGAAAAGTCAAAATTATGACATACTACTGAAAAATCTAAATTATGACATATTAAGGCATATTTATGAGATGAAAAATCCAAATGATGACATACTAAGGCATAGTTATGAGATGAAAAATCCAAATTATGACATATTAAGGCATATTTATGAGATGAAAAATCCAAATTATGACATATTAAGGCATATTTATGAGATGAAAAATCCAAATTATTACATATTAAGGCATATTTATGAGATGAAAAATCCAAATGATGACATACTAAGGCATAGTTATGGGTGAAAAATCCAAATGATGACATACAAATGCATAGTTATGGATGAAAAACCCAAATGATGACATACTAAGGCATATTTATGAGATGAAAAATCCAAATTATGACATATTAAGGCATATTTATGAGATGAAAAAGCCAAATGATGACATATTAAGGCATATTTATGAGATGAAAAATCCAAATGATGACATATTAAGGCATATTTATGAGATGAAAAGTCCAAATGAAGACATACTAAATGTATTTTAAATGCATGTTTTTGAAGCTATTAAGAGGAGGAGTATCTCCGTGTGTGGCAGTGCCGCCCCGACTGCAGCTCCACCGCCGCTGTTCCACAAGCGTTTTACGGCTTTAACAGCTGATTTCTGAGTTCTTCAGAGAACTATGACACTGACACAAAGGCCAAGGACACACTGCAGCTGAACTAAGTCACTTCACCTATTAATAGGGGGAAAATAACAAGCCCAAAGATGGACAAACATGTTCTTCAAGCGCATGTTTAGCCCACATAGACAAAGGATGGAAAAGTAGCGCAGTGTGGAATGGAAAAACAATATTATACATGGTTATACACGCTGTGATCGTACTTTGCATCGAAAATATAAACGAACACGCTGTTGCATTTTTAATCACTTTTAAACATTATTTAGCAATGTTTACTGACAAATATGAGCCGTGGTTTGATCAGTTCGAGCTCTGCCGGTTACGGATTGATCGGGTGTGTGTCGGATACTCCAGTCCTTGTCTATGGAAGAGAATGTATCCCAGGCAAAAATGTAATCATTATATAGGAACGATGATCCAGTGTTTGCTAAGATGTAGTTATTTGTTTTATGTGTGATCCATTCCACATTCGTTTTTAGGTATTCCAGACAGGCTATAAGATCACGCAACGCATTCTCATCCCAAGGCGTCATATACTGACGCTTTTGCCAACGCGTCTACATCGACGCACATGGCACCCTTTAGCGTCAATATAACACGCTTCGGTTATGGGTAGGTTTAGGTCTGGGGTAGTGTTAGGGTTAACCACTAGGAGGCGCCCTATATCTGCGTCTCATATTGACGCTAAAGGGTGCCATGTGCGTTGGATATAGACGCTTTGGCAAAAGCGTCAGTATATGACGCCTTGGGATGAGAACGGGATCACAGTAAAGTCCCCATGAAATCAAAATTGAAGTGTTTTGTCTTTTAGTATGAGCCTAACTGTTATCTATAAGCTAGTGTGTTCCAAAACAATGACAAAATTCGCATTTAGAATAAATAAGAGTTCAAAACTTAGCATACCTGTCAAGTTTTGGATTTGAAAATAAGGGAAATTTTCCGGCGCCCACCATGAGCAGTCCCACCACCCCAACCAAGCTCCAGTATCCCTTACATTTTAAGACAGGTGTTATAGCCTAAATGAAAACACACACACACACATATATATATATATATATCGATATATATGGTATATATAGGGTATATATTAAGAGCATTATTTAAAGGCTTATTTGCATATTTTCTGTTCATTTAACATTGCTTGTCTTTACATTTACATTTTATTTTCATTCCACACATTATTTTCATTTCATATTGCTTTTCTTTTACAGTTTTTCTTTTCATTTGCAGTTTTCATTTCATTTCACATAACTTTAGTGATGTGAGTTATTGAACAAATTTGTTGCAGACTTTGTATTAACTGTTTTGGAAGGAGTGTAAATTTGTGGGCTGGACCAGAGTGGTTAATTTTACATGAGAGTAGAGCAAACAGTTCTGTTGTCTAACGTCATCCTATTCTCTGGAACAATCTTTCGTACCATGCTAAACACCCTTTCTCGTGTTGACATACATCATTCCTTCCCCGTGTGAGACGCTAAAGTCGCACTTACATAATTTACAAAACGCGTGACTGTCCCCCACCCTGCTCCTCTTCAGAAAAGTAAATTCGCTATCCCATTGATCGCAGTATTTAGTACATGAGGGTTTTGGTTTTTTGACAGGAGTGCCTTGCTCTATAGCGTCCATCATCCGACTCTTGTTTGTTTTTTTGTTTTCCCCGCGTTGTCACTCATCATCTGACCTCACACACTAACCTCGCGACAACTGCCACCTACAGGACCTGTAGTTATCGCGAGGCTAGTGACAGAGCTCAGATTGGGAACGTTTTTTTTTTTTTTTACTCCGCCCGGGGTATTATTATTTTTCAATAACGCAGGTTAAAATACGGGAGATTTACGGGAAAATCCTAATACGGGAGGACGGCGGGAAAGAAGGGTAAAATACGGGACTTTCCCGGCCAAAACGGGATACTTGACAGGTATGAAACTTAGTCTCTCACTTTTGCCAATATGGATCAATGATTTTGATGACATCACTCTGCACTTCAGCTTCTCATCAGATTTTCTGTCCAATCAAATGCTCTCTGGAATCTGAAGCTCCGCCCCCTACATTATAAACAGACGCTAAAGCTGCGAGTCACTTCTTCACACATTCACCACTATATAGTGCACTATATAGGGGATAGGGAACGATTCAGACAGTGTAAATATGCGCCTCATTGGGCTGAATGAAGTCTGGTTAAATATAAATATATGTAAATATGCTTTTCATTGAGTCTGGTTTCACGAACCGCTCCAGAGACACGACACACAGAGCGGATCATGTGATCGAGTCGCTGCAGGAGAAAAGAGGATCGGATCATTTAAATCCGAATGCTGTATTTTAAAGCGATATTGAGGAGTAAACTGCGGCTTTATCGTGTTCAACAGCTGTGATATAAACTAAACACCATTGGCTATTTAAAAAAAGGGGAGGAGCTGTTCGATATGTCCCGCCCTGTCTTCCTGTTTCAGTTGAAATTACATCAACACATTAAGGTCACATTTACACATAGCCAGGTATTTAATGAAACGAATATCCCCCCCCCCCCCCCCCCATTTACATCCACCTGCATAAATACGCCGTTGAGCCCCATCATAACTCTGCCAAACTGAGCGCTCACATGACGTTCAGCATTTTCTGTATGTGCATAATGTGGCGTTTGAGAACCTAAAACCCTGTTTCTCCAAGTTCACACAGCAACACATAACCGGCGTTATCAGAAATCTCCACTTTGGCGTTTTATAATCGTTTTCTGTGATAAAAACGGGGTTTTCGTGTAAATGAGAGGCCAAACCGCAGGGAAATATCTGCGTCTTCCCTTCATGTAAACGCATAAACTGTGCGCTTCAAAGCACTTCACTGGACCTTTAAGTGATTTTCTGTAGATTTGAAATAGATTTGAACCCCCCCCACCCCCCCGCCTGAAGCTTGATTAAAAAGCTTCTTTTCTTTCTTGTTTATACGAACGTTAAGGGAACATTCCATTTTGCAAACATTTTTGGAATGTTACTTTTGAATGTTCTCTGAACGTTCTGAAAAAAGTAACATTTAAAAAACGCCCAACTGAAACACACATCAAAATGATACAAATAATGTTTTTGTGCTCACATTTTGAGAGCAGATAACTTTGAACAGACATTATATTAATGTAACTGGAAGAACTTTAGTTCATCACTTTGAGAAAACCCTGTCATTTGACAGTGCTGCTTTATATTGATTCAGGAAATAAAACTGACAGAGTCCAGACTCTCCAATGTCCGTATGAGTTCTGCTGAATACAGTCAGCTCTTCAGGTCATGAAAACCAGGCCTGCTGCTTTTAAAATAAACATTGAAATAACTTTTACAATGAAAACTAAGCTGAGAGAAAGACAGTATGTTATGATAATGAAAGTCTGGGGCTGAAATCACATACTTCCCTGCTTTATAGTATGCGGAAAAACATGGCGAATGCTGTACGTCCGGATTACATTCATACTATATTTTTTAGCGCTCGCAAAGTGGAAGAACATATTCAACGTGTATAGTAAGTCCTTATGTCTCTGCTGGACGTCCCTCTTCTCATTTCAGGTTTGTTCTTTCCGCTCACTGGACGTGTCTCTGCTCATTAGCATAATCATATCCGGTGTCTCTGTGACCTTCATCTGCGGCTGCTGCTGCCAAAACAATTAATAATGCTGTAACGAGCCAAGAGAAGGAAGAGGACAATTCCCCGTTCCCTGAAAACAAACAAGCATTAGTCATTTTAATCGACGAAGAGAACGTAAAAATGCTACAGAAAAAAACTGTTAAAGTCCCCCTGTGGTGTAAATCCAGCTTTTAATATTGTTTATGTGTCTATGTGGTGTTTTTAATACGCTTTAAGACACACCATGTGTAAGTTCATAAGTCGACAGCATTGCTGAGTATTTCCTCCTTAAAACTGCAGTGAACCAAAGACAGTCTCAAAAACACGGTTTGAAATCGCTGGTGTTTCTGACGTCACAAACGATCAGATCAACGTGTGATCGTCAACCAGTGGATCTCTGAGCTGAGGGAGTGAGTGGAGGCGGGGCTCATTTGCATATTCATAGAACCGCGCATAGTAAATGAGGCGAGGGTGTCGAGTTACATTTAAGGCATAAAGACTTTTTTTTCAAGGAAACAACTTTTAAATATGTCATTTTGACGATCAAAGATGGGTTTTAAGGGAATTATTTACTACAGGGGGACTTTAATTGATTAACTATCTAAGTTAAGTTATTCTAATGCTAAATGTTAAGCTGTGATAATTGCAGCAGTCATTTTTTACAAGGATATTGTAGCTTTTTTTTTTTAAACTTGACTGCAGTCTACTACCTGTTTTTAGTTATATTTTACTATACACTGTAATTGTGCTGCCGTAAAATTGTGAGTTAAGCCAATGTGAAATGTGAATTTGTATTAACTAACTTGAATATTTGAGTTATCAACCAGCTCAATCAGGGAAGTTATTCTATCTGTCACATTATTTATTTGTTTGTGTTGTTCAAAGACTCTTAGTTTGAAGATTATTTTGTTTCCCTTTAACGTTCCCTTTATGTTCTCATTTGCTCCTTGGTAATTGATTATGTTCACCTGATTCTTGTTCAGTTCTCATTATCTTGTGAACGGTTCTCTCTTTGTTCGCAGTGGTCAAGTCAAGTCATCCTCATTTATATAGCGCTTTTAACAGTGTAGATTGTTTCAAAGCAGCTTTACAGAGATAAAATTAATATAATTTAAGGTAACAGAGATTGGTTTGGTTTTATAGCGGTTCTTGAATAATGTTATTTTCCAGCTAAAGTTAGTTTTGATTGATTCACTTCCGGTGAAATTATCATTTGTTATTAAATTAGGGGCCGCTACACTGTAAAAAATAATCGTGATTATAACGGTAAAAGACTGTAAAAATGCTACAGTGCAAAACTGTCAATTGGTTAACAGAAAGTTTCCGTACTATATACCGTAAATAACTGTGATATAATTTTACTGTAAAATACCGTTAAATTTACAGTTTTTTAAAGTGAAAAAGAACAACGCATTGTATAATTTACAGTGAAAAACCGTAAATTGACATTCCCACAATTCCCTGTGTGACACTTCACATTTTATGTATTTTTGTTGAAATAACTATGGTTCCTCATAGTTTTCTTGTTTTTTTTTCTAATCAGTTATGTACATTAGGGTTTTATGTTACATTTAATGTTGTTAAATTAATGTTTATTGCATTTTTAAAATTGTGTTACCATGATGGTGTTTAATGTTTGTGTGAATGAGACTGTGCAGCTTCGTTACATTAGTATCAGCCTTCTTATGGAAGATTGCTTGTGATGAGCTTTGATTGCTCATGTGACTCTCATCACTGCTGTGATAATTGTGGGATGCCAGTGTATTACAATGGTACAAAACAGATATAAATTTTATAAACGGTTGGTCAATCAACATTTGATCAGAAAATGAAATACGGTTTATTACTGTAAATTTTAAATTAACTTTGTAAAACCATTAACGGTCCTACCGTATTTTTAACGGTAAAGTTCTGGCAACCACAGTTGCCGTTTTTTTACCGTAAAAATTACGGTTTTATTTTTACAGTGAAAGACGACACCATTCTCTCAAAACAGACTTTAAACTGAACCTGTGATAAACGCTGATGGCGTTCACACACGCATTAAGAATTGATTCTATAGTTATGTGGTTTGAGTATATGTGCAGGTTTGTGGTCTTTGTTATAAATAGATCCCCTGCTCTTCATCTTCTCTGACCTGTTGTGACACTAATGTTATTCTAGCTAATTGCAACAATATTTTTTTTACAGTGTCTCAACAGTGTATTTTAAACAGATACCTAGCCAAGCAAAGTCATGAACAAAATGTTAAAGATCTGTGTGATTTCAGGACACTAATGCATCTCTGCGGTTTCCTCCCAGACTCCAGGAGAGTCTAGACTCCGGTGGAAATGAGGTCTGGGATTCCAGCAGCGCTCCCACGCGTCCCTCACATGACATTTTGCAAATGCTTTTAGCGGGTACGAGAGCTCCACACCTGTTCCTCCTAATTAAGTTCACATATTGAAGCAGGCGGAAAAGGTAGATTTCATCATTCTTCAGTATCTAGGGCGATGTAGGATCAGCTGGTGATCTTGTACCACATTATGAAAGGTTCTGTGTACTTTATCTGCTCAGACTCTGAGGCGAGACTTGAATAATTGAAGTGCTTCTGACTGTATCAAACAGATTCTCCTTTACCCGAAGAATGATGTTCTTCCTCAGTATTTCTGTCTTGTTTTCCAGCACAAATATCTTCAAATCAAGAGTCATTTACCGGAGAAGCAAAAAGTGAGTTTCTGAAAAGTGAGTTTATGCTTATGAAAAGAACACATATCTGCCAATGGGGTCAGAAAATAAACTTAAAAGATAAGTTTTTCTGACCCCATTACTTAAACTTTACTCATATTTGATACTTTTTCAGAAAACAAGACTTAACCTCTTAATATCCTATTATGCAAAATTCACTTTAACTTGGTGTTTGAATAGAAATGTGTTGGCAGTGTGAATCAAATCCACTCACTCCTTTTCTTAAATCCCCATAAATCATAAACAGTGTCTCAAGATGAGTCATTTGTGTTCCTTTCGAGTCGGTCTCTAAGGGGTGTTTCACCTCCTTCCCCAAATACTGAAGTCTAATTGCACCGCGTTAGGTAAACTTCACTGGCCAATGGGGTTTGAGCGCGAGCAGGGAGAGCTATACAGACATTGCCTCAGAATCTTAATAATCGTAATAATCAAGAAACTTTACTACCGTACCATGAGTGCAGCAGGCGTAATGATATTGTGCAGCGCCTGAAAATAGGCCACCTTCCGTCAACACAACGGAACTATTTTCAGGCGCTGCGTCATATCATTACGCCTGCTGCTCTCATGGTACGGCAGTGAAGTTTCTTGATTATTACGCAGGAATGAGAGTATAGTTCCTAGCCATATCAGCCTAGAAAATCACAACTTTACATTTACCGTCGGTCTTAGTGCGCGATGTAACTACAGAAGAGTCAAGTTTTAAATAGGAAAAATATCGAAACTCTTTGGTCATTTTTTTTTTTTTTAGAAATGCTAACGGTCTTGTCTACTTCAATGATGTATGCTAAGCTATGCTAAGAGTGGTACCGCCAGAACCGGAGATCGGCTGAATGGATTCAAAAACGGTAAAACTCAACAGTTTAACTCTGGGGGAGTCGTAAAATGAGCCTATTTCCAAAAAAAGTGGAGTATCCCTTTAAGTGAAGGTGGGGATACACCCAATAGCGTCTCTCTTCAGAGGGAACCGAGGTTACTAAAGTAACCGGAAATGATTTATATACATTGTAACATCACAATGCAACTGTGACGGTGACGTTCTCTGCCGTTAGCTTAGCTTCCCCATAGTCCGTTTTTGCGGTAGCTCTGTATATTTATATGGCATCGCTCATGTCAAAGAGTAATAAACTGGGGAAGTGGATTGGCTTATTGTAGAGTGAAGGAAAGTTATCATGAGCATTGTAATGTTTGAAGCGGAGGTCAAAACAAATAGAACGGAAAGATGTAAGATCTTACCTTCACGCTGTAAATACAAACCATAAGACAGAACATAATGAGCACAGCGCTGAAAAGGGGCGGGGCTACATAAGGTCTATAAAACAGATAATTCGGGTCCTTGATTCTGATTGGTTGAGGCACGTTTGAAGCTGGTACGTTACTCTACAACCAGTCTCCCAAACGAGAAATAAACGCAAGGTCAGTCTAGTGCAGCGCAGCAGCGCAGTGAATGCAAAAACACATTCTGTGGAAATAGACCCATACTTTTTATTCTGTTTTGTCGTTGCTGGAGTATCCGAGCTATAAAGGCTCCGCCCTCTTCTGGAATGATGGGCGGGGAGAAGCAGCTAATTTGCATTTAAAGACACACACACTCTAAAAAATACGGGGTTGTTTTAATTAATTTAATTATGGACAAACCCAAACGTTGGATCAAAAATGCAATTTAAAAATGTAACCCAATGGCTGGGTTTGTCCATATTTGACCCCCCATTTTTTAGAGTGCATGTGAATGTTTTTTTGCTTCCACCCAAAAAGGGCCATTTTAGGTATGCTATAATAAATGACCTATAGGATATTTTGAGCTGAAACTTCACAGACACATTCTGGGGACATCTGAGACTTACATTAAATCGTGTTAGAAGGGACACAATAGGTCCTCTTTAAGTAATTTCCTTCCATCACTGTGATATTCCCATCGGTCATGATCTGAGCGGCTGTATCTGGCAAATCTCACCGCAGCATCGTCTCTGTCCAGAGCCTGCGCTTCCCGGAGAAGCATCAATTAAACAGATTTAAATAGAGTTCAGTCGCTCTTAATTATTTACCTGTTCTGCATCTGCGTGAAGCCTATATTTAGAGTTTCTAGGACACAAGACTGAGCCAAATTAACACACACATACACACACACACACACACACACACACACTGGTTTTGTTCAGATACACCTTATCTTACCAAGCAAAAAAAATAAAAATCAAACCCACAAATAAATAAAAGACTTTTCTGAATATGTGCATGCTCACCATGATGGTTGCTCGGGTCATTCGATTGATGTGGCATTTTCCCATTTTCTAGCATTTTTTTTCTCACACAGTAATTAACTATCCATGAAACATATTGTTGCATTCTTGTATTGTGATATATTGTTACAGCCCTACTGGACATTCATTCTAAACTAGTGTATTTTAAAAACACCATGGGACTAACAGGGAATGTATTATGTAATCGCTGTAGCTCACAGGATCCAGCGCCGGCGCTTTCACGAATCCCACAGATTCCCCAGAGAGATGTCAACAAATGAGCAAGACTTCAGGTCAGACGAGAGACACGCCAGACCTCACACACACTCAGTGTGTGTCCAGAACTAGAGCAGGAGGAAGAATGAGACGACACACACACACACACACACACTCACTCACACACACACACACACACTAGAGCAGGAGGAAGATGAGACGAAGATGAGACACAGAGAGAGGAATAAGAGTCAAGTCATCTTCATTTATATAGCGCTTTTAACAATGGATTGTTTCAAAGCAGCTTTACAGAGATAAACATATAATTTATGGTAACAGATTGTTTTGGCGTTATAGCGGTTCTTGAATAATGTTACTTCCAGCTAAAGTTAACTTTGATTGATTCACCTCCGTCGAAATGATCAGACTTTAAACGCGAACCTGTGATTAACGCTGACGGCGTTCACATGCTCATTCAGAATTCTATAGTTATGTGCTTTTTAAAATATGTGCGCAGGTTTGTAATTCATACAACCCAGCCTAAACAAACTACTTTTCTTGCCTATAAATTTTGATACCGAATTTTGTTTTATTTTATCACTTCGGGGTACGCGAGCCGGAATTCACAGCGCTTTATCTGTAGAGTGGGAAAGGGATCCTCCATAGGGAGAGGATAGTGGATACTTCAGCACTGCATTGTCATCGGGTCCAGGCGAATCTCCTTCGTCAGATCTGGAGTGTGTGTGTGTGTGTGTGTGTGTGTGTGTGTCCAGGCGAATCTCCTTCGTCAGATCTGGACACGGCCTGGATCCGGCAGGCTGCGGGAAAACCTCGGGATAAACAAAGACACTAAAGTTAGCGTAGATGCCATTCTTCTTATGATGTAGCGAGTACATCAAGATTTAAGGGAAGTGTTCCCAGTTCCGGCTGACCTAATCTATGCAGCCTAACACTGAATTATAGAAGTCTATAATGTATTATGTGTATGCTAGGTCAAAGAGATGTGTTTTTAGTCTAGCTTTGAACTGACAGAGTGTGTCTGCTTCCCGGACAATGGTAGGAAGACTGTTCCAAAGTTTTGGTGCTAAATAGGAAAAGGATCTACCGCCTGCAGTCGATTTAGATATTCTAGGTATTATCAACTGGCCGGAATTTTGAGATCGCAATAGACGTGAAGGACTATAATGCGTTAAGAGCTCGCTCAAGTACTGCGGAGCTAAACCATTTAGTGCTTTGTAGGTAATCAACAATATTTTAAAATTTATACGATGTTTAATAGGCAGCCAATGCAGTGTTGACAGAACCGGGCTAATATGGTCATATTTCCTGGTTCTGGTAAGAACTCGAGCTGCGGCGTTTTGAACTAGCTGTAGTTTGTTTATTAAGCGTGCAGGGCAACCACCCAGTAGAGCATTACAGTAATCTAGCCTTGAGGTCATGAACGCATGGACTAATTGTTCCGCATTTCCCAATGAAAGCATATGGCGTATTTTAGATATATTTTTAAGATGGAAAAATGCAGTTTTACAGATACTAGACACGTGGCTTTCAAAAGAAAGGTTGGTATCAAATAGCACACACACACACACACACACCCAGGTTCCTAACCGACGACGAAGACTTGACAGAGCAGCCATCAAGTGTTAGACAGTATTCTGGGTTATTACGTGTGGAAGTTTTTTGTCCAATAATTAGAATCTCTGTTTTTTCAGAATTTAGTAGTAGGAAATTACTAGTCATCCAATTTTTTATATCAGCTATACATTCCGTTAATTTTGTGAATTGGTAAGTTTCGTTGGGTTTTGAAGAAATATACAGCTGAGTATCATCGGCATAACAGTGAAAGCTAACTCCATGTTTCCTAATGATATCTCCTAATGGTAGCATGTACAGAGTGAACAGCAGCGGTCCTAGTACTGAGCCTTGTGGTACGCCATACTGAACTTGTGATCGATAAGACATCTCTTCATTTACTGCTACAAACTGATAACGGTCAGTTAAGTATGATTTAAACCATGCTAATGCAATTCCACTAATGCCAACATCATTTTCGAGTCTATTTAAAAGAATGTTGTGGTCAATGGTGTCAAATGCAGCACTAAGATCGAGTAACACTAATAGAGAGATACAACCACGATCGGATGATAAGAGCAGATCATTTGTGACTCTAATGAGAGCGGTCTCAGTGCTATGGTACGGTCTAAATCCGGACTGGAAATCCTCGCAGATATCATTTCTTTCTAGAAAGGAACATAGTTGTGAAGATCCTGCTTTTTCTAATATCTTTGACAGAAAAGGCAGATTCGAGATTGGCCTATAATTGACTAATTCTCAGGGGCGAACTTAACCATTAGGCAAAGGTCGGCAATTGCCTTGGGCCCCGAGCTACCTAGGGGCCCCCAAAATGCCCCATTAAATTATACTTAAGTTTTTTTTTTTTTTTTTTTTTACTTTTCGCAAATTATATATTTCTAAAAAACATTTGCGAAAAAAGGCATCAAATCATTACTGTCGCAGACAGGAGGGGGCCCCCCACCTCACTACATTGGACTATTCCATTATCTCACTTTCTGCGTGCCAAAGTGACAAGGCTGTAATGCGCCAAAAAACTGACGGAGAAAAAGAAGTGATTGACAGACAGTGTACAGAGTGACAGACAGAGAAGCTACCCAAGCGGTGCTGAAAAAGCAGGAAGCGGGAGGAAAGCAAAACGTTTTTAGCAAAATTGCAGAAGGTAACAAACTTTTTTGTGTTGCCCGGTATGTGCTAACGATATGTTACAAGTCCATGGCCGTAGCCAGCTATGAGGTGACCGAGGTCCGGAACTCTGTCATTTTTTACATTCAAAAATAAAATGTCAAGCTCTCTGAATGATTAATTAGCCATTTAAACCACCTCATATGAGTGTTTGCAATTCATGTTGCTGCGAGAAGCTAGCGCAGTGAACGGGGCTTGACGCCGGTTTCACACTGCACGCGTTAGCAGAGCGTAAGCAGCGCAGGAGCAGTGCGTACGGTGAGCGGAAGCAGGACACGCGCGTTTTGCTTTCATACTGGCAGCGTTTGACGCGTGCGGCGTGTTTACAGACAAAGTACTCTATAATGGGTAAGTTGGCATTGCTTTATTTCGTTTTCAAATACATTTAAGAGAAAAGACTTGTCAAGAAGCTTATTTCATTAATTAATAGGCTATATTATTAAACTTTTGGTTCATATTTGTTTTTGTTGACTTTGTTTTATGTTTAAATTGATGAAGGTCATTTGATTGACTGTTTAAAACATAATAGATATCACCAATGCGCTTTTGGGTCAAACTGCTGTGTTTTTGGCCATGATCAATGCATTGCCACTTTAATTCAGCGTAAGCCACGGGGCAAAAATAGACAGGACGCCGAAACGATCGCGACACTGCTGCTCCTGCTACGCGCTGCCGCGCCGCCTCCGCGTGCGGTGTGAATGCTCTAATCTGTTAACATGGGCACGCTCACGCTCTGCTAACGCGTGCAGTGTGAAACCGGCGTGAGAGCGCGCTGTGAGTGAGGGCGCGCGCGGGTGCCAGATCCAGTGTTGCCAGATCCACCTATTGGAAAGGTGGCAGTAGCCTAGTCTTCTGGACCTGTTTTTTCTGATTTAATGTGACACTTTAGGAAGTTTATTAAAGTGGAAAGTTGCATGTTAGGGTTAATGATATGTTAATCTTATTTCCAAAAGACAATAATCCGAATTATTTCGGATTATTATTATTTTTCTTCTTGTTTTTCGTAGCAATATCTGGCAACATTTTACTGTCGGCATTAATAAAATAAAGCTTATAGACAAACTGTAATTGCATAAAGCTACCACATTCAGTAAGACAAACGCAATGATCATCGTGATTATCTGTAAGAAATGTATAACACTATCAGAAACCATAGCATAATACAGATCTGTATGAATGAAATTTGCCAAATAACTTACTAGCCAGCAGGAAGACGGCTCATGCTGTAGTTAACCTTTCACAAAGTCATCATAAAAACATTAATTAAAGCAGTGTTTCTCAACTAGCAATCTATCCAGTCAGCATATTTGTGTTTGATCTGTGTGAATTACAGAAATATAAGACTTGCTAGACCTACTTATTTCTATATTTCTTTGCACAAAACTCTCTAGAAAGTGCCATTTAATGGTTTATTTTTATTTTTTTAATTCTGAAAAAATATATTTTTTTCGTTCTCTTTTTAAGGGGGGCCCATACTACCTTCGCCTTGGGCCCCCAATTTGCTAAATCCGCCACTGCTAATTCTGTAGGATCAAGTTGTGGTTTTTTAACAAGCGGTTTTATCATAGCCAGTTTAAAGGTTTTTGGTACGTATCCTAGAGACAAAGATGAATTAATGATATTGAGAAGAGGATCTATGACCTCTGGAAGCATCTCTTTCAGTAGCTTAGTCGGTATAGGATCTAACATACAAGTTGTCGATTTAGATGAATTACAGTTTTTCTCGATTGTTTACACACATTTTCTGAAAGCATGCCTCATACTCTCAGAACTCTACACACAAATAAAAAAAACACACACACAATGGGCAAAACCCCTCAATTCTCCTCTAAAATGAAACTTTACATTCAAAACAATGTTATTTCTTCTGAAAATGGTATTTTGTTTTCAAATGACACACACAAATCATCATATGAATAGACATTTATAAGAACCAGTTGAACACTGATGTGCTCAATGTAAAACACTGTGATGAATGGAAAACACTTCTTCTCCATTCATCATAATGACTTAGGCCTTTTTGTTGTTCAGTGTTACACTTACTACACAGTACATACCTAAATGTGTTGTAAAATATTTGAAAATATTTTTTTTATACTCAGACAAACACCGTAACAAATATATTTATTTTTCCCACAAAAACAATGTACACAGTGTACAAAGTTGCACATACAGTGGTCTACATACAAAACAACAGAAGAATTTACCGTATACAGTTACAGTTAAAAAAAAAAAACCTATGCTGCTCTTCTGTTTCGGTCTTTTATGCTAAAGCTCTGATTGCTAATTGTAAAGCTGTGTGACATGTGTTTGCCCATGTGACGAGTCAGTGTGCATATTTGAATGGCAGTGTGTTCCTTGTGAAAACAAGAGACTTTCTGCATGAAAATTGTGCCAAATGCAGAGAATTGTGTGTAGTGTCTTGAAAAAAGTGTGTTTTAGAACAGCAATTTGAGTGTAAAGCAGGAATTGTGCTTGTAGTTTAGCAGAATTGGTTCAGGGGGTTGTGCATGAGTTACATGTTGTGGTCATTGTGTCTCAAGTCCCAGTATTTGTGTGTAAACAATTGAGAAAAACTGTAACGAGTTTGCAGAATTCTTCTTCTCCTATAGCAACAAATAAATCCAATTTTTCCTCAGGGAGACTACAATGCACTCCCTGATGCGATACTGTGGTAGACGGTTGCATAGTTATAATTTTGTCCCTGATATTATCAATCTTATAAGTGAAGAAGTTCATAAAGTCATCACTGCCGTGTTGCTTTGACACTTCTGGGGTTGAAGCTATCTTTTTCGTTAGTTTAGCCACTGTTTCAAATAAATACCTAGGATTATGTTTATTTTCTTCTAATAGGTTTGAAAAATAAGCAGATCTAGCAGCTTTTAAAGCCTCTCTGTAAGCAGAGAGGCTTTAAATTTGTTACGATTCTTCTTAAAGATCGCAACAAAAGATCGCAAACGCCACACAACCGCTGCATAAACCATAGATTTATTTACATAAAGTAATTAACATGTGGTGTCAAGGGATCAGTATAAATGTTAGTTAGTGTGTCAGCATGTATTTGTACGTGGCAAGCTCAAGTGATGTCAGTTCAACCAAACATAACCAAAACATAATCAAAAAGTCCAAATCAGAAGATCGTCAGCAGGGGAAGTACATCACATCAGCTCTCCGAAGCGATTGTGCTCTCCCGTGACCCATATGTCCTGTGAGCTCTCTGGAAGTTCCCAGAGCTGCAACATCACCCGCGAGCCATCGAACTCCCGTCTCTGTTTGACCCAGTGTCTTTTAAAACACCATAATCTGGTTCAGGTGTAAAGCCACGCCTCCCGGCAATCAGCCTATAACTCAGGGACAAAACACACGAGCACTCACTGCACAAACACTCATTGAACCGTCACACACCCCCCTTTAAAAGATCCGATATCTTATGAGGATCCTCAGAACTTCTCAAAAAAAAATCTGAAAAATAAAATAAACAAATCATACTTTCCTTTCAAAACATTCTTTATGAAGTCCGATTCCCGTGTTACCAGTGTTTTCCCACAGTCACCTCTAATCTCCTAGATTACTCAATTTATTTCCAGCAATCTGGATCCTGAAAGCATATTAAGGCAACAAACAGAGCGCACAGAAAAATAGTAACAACTGTTAAAACACCTACAGTACACCATTCAGTCTACTCAGGAACACGAGATAACGCATCTGCCACTACGTTATCAGTTCCCTTGATGTGTTTTACAGTTAAACTGTAAGGCTGCAAAAAAAGAATCCAGCGCATTAACCGTTGACTCGGAGACTGTAAAGAGTGTAAAAACGTTAAAGGGTTATGATCAGAAAAAACCTCCACAGGTAATCCGCCCCCCACGTACACATCAAAATGCTGAAGAGCCCAAATTAAGGATAATGCCTCCTTCTCTATTACAGAATAGTTCCTTTGGTAAGTATTAAACTTACGAGAAAAAAAACTTACAGGATGGTCAAGTCCACTCTCACCAGTCTGTAATAGGACGGCTCCAGCACCAATCTGGCTTGCATCTACTTGTATCTTAAATGGCTTATCCAGCCTAGGGGCAGCTAAAACAGGAGCAACAGTTAACAACATTTTAACATGTTCAAACGCCTTCTGACAATTTGTACTCCAAACAAAATTGACAGCACCCTTAAGGAGATCAGTTAACGGAGAAACAACAGTTGAAAAATTTTGGCAAAAACCCCGGTAATACCCAACCATCCCTAAAAAACGCATCAACTCCTTCTTTGTTGATGGAGGAGGAAATTGTTGAATAGCCGCCACTTTAGCTTGAACAGGACGCACCTCACCCTGTCCAACTTCTTTTCCCAAATATCTGACAGTACCCTTTGCAAACTCACATTTTGCCAAGTTAACTGTCAGACATGACTCAGCTAAACGCAGCAGAAGCGCACGGAGATGTACCAAATGTTGTTCCCATGTATCACTGAACACAATAACATCATCCAAATATACCGCACAACCCTCCAGGCCGAAGACCACTTTATTCATCAATCTCTGGAAGGTTGCGGGTGCATTTCTCAAACCGAAACTCATAACAGAGTAAGAATATAACCCTGATGGTGTAATGAATGAAGTTATCTCTTGAGCTCTGGGAGTTAAAGGCACTTGCCAATATCCCTTTAGAAGGTCTAATTTGCTTACGAACTTCGCAGACCCCACCTGATCCACACAATCCTCCATTCGAGGAAGTGGAAAAGCGTCAGGTTTAGTAATAGCGTTTAATTTGCGGTAATCAGTGCAAAATCTATAAGTAGAATCTGGCTTTTTTACCAACAAGCATGGTGAAGCCCAACTGGAGCATGAAGGAACAGCAATCTCATTATCAAGCATATACTGAACCTCTGACTCCAACACATTCCGCTTGTTGATAGGAACCCTATAAAAACGCTGACGGATAGGTCTCGCGTCTCCCACATCCACATCATGCTGGATCAAATGCGTACGGGTGGGCACATCTGCAAACAAACTAGGAAAATCAAACAACAACTCTATCAATTCTGATTTTTTTAACTCTGACAAATGTGCCAACAATGAATCTAGACTCTGAAGGGTCTCTGAATTCTTTAACCTTGGAAGCAAAACACAGTCTCCAGGTACAATCACATCCTCCCCTCCCTCTACAGAAAAAGGTTGAGAAGTATCCAGAGGGACAGCAGCAACAGTAACAGCTGGCTTAACCAGTTGAGTGTCAGATTTACGAGAATGATAAGGCTTAAGTAAATTTACGTGAAAACACTGTTTAGCCTTACGCCGATTTGGGGTTGCAATTTGATAATTTTGGTCAGTCATTTTTTTAAGAACAGTATACGGACCAGTAAATCGCGCGCAAAACGGAGATCCAGATGAAGGTAACAAAACCAACACCTGATCACCCGGCATAAAAACACGGCATTCGATATGTTTGTCAAAGTGTTTCTTCATCTTATCTTGTGCTCCGACAAGATTTTTCTGCGCACTCATTCCAGCTAAAAATAAGCGTCTACGGAAACCATCTACATATTCCAACAAATTCTGAGGAGGATCCTTTTCAACCAATCCTTCCCTCCAAACAGAAAGAGGACCCCGTACACTGTGACCAAATACAAGATCATTCGGGCTAAAACCCAAACTCTCCTGTTGTACCTCTCTAGCTGCAAGTAATAACCAGGGTAAACCCTCCTCCCAGTCACGATTCAACTCCACACAGTAAGCACGTAGTAATGATTTCAATGTTTGGTGAAACCGTTCCAGCGCACCTTGACTTTGGGCGTGATATGGGCTTGATTGATTGTGCTTGACCTTAATCACTCTCAAAATCTCAGCAAACATACGTGAAGTAAAATTAGACCCTTTATCGCTCTGAATAATCTTCGGTATCCCAAAAATAGAGATGAATTGGGTTAACGCTTTCACAACTGCTTTAGTTGTAATTCTTCTAATCGGATACGCTGCCGGGTATCGAGTTGTTTGGCACATCACAGTCAGCAAATATACATTACCTGATTTAGATTTAGGTAATGGACCCACGCAGTCAATTATTAGGTGCTCAAAGGGTTTACTTGTGACCACAATAGGACACAAAGGCACCGGTCTCAAAGACTGATTCGGTTTCCCTGTTAACTGACAGGTATGACATGTTTTAATAAAGGCCGAAATATCTTTTTTCAGACCGGGCCAATAAAACTGTCTCAAAACTCTGTTGTACGTTTTATTTACTCCGAAATGACCAGCAACTTCACCATGTGAAACTCGCATTACCACCTCTCGAAATTGCTTTGGCACCACTACTTGAATTACAGATTCCTCAATCAAACCCTTCGCACAGGGAATAAATTTCCTCAAGAGTAGCTCATCTTGGATAAAATATCCACTGGCAGCACTTCTTACCTCCTGCGATGGAATAACATTCTCAAACAGTTGTTGTAACCCAGGATCGTTCTGTTGTGCAGTCATCAGCTCCCTATGAGTAATAGGAAAAAGAGTAGACAAACCCGGCACAACACAATTAAACAATTCTTTCTCTTCACAAGATGCCTCACGACTCCTCGAACGAGTTACTGCACACGTTACAAATACCTCAGGGAATTCTTGCTTTAGCACATCAGACTTTTCCATCAACGGAGTGGGCACTACCACAGGTGGTGGAATTACCTCTCGCCATACCCTATCTCCAGCTAAATTATTCCCCAATATTACCATGACACCATCCACTGGCAAGGATGGACGGACTCCCAAGGTTACTTCTCCACAGACCAACTCTGAAGTCAAGTTCATCCTGTGCAAAGGGACAGAAAGAGTCTGTAATCCAATTCCCCTGATTAAAACGTTCCTCCCTTCACTAGATACATCAGAAAAAGGCAGGACCGATTCAAGAATAAAGGATTCTGAAGCTCCGGTATCTCTCAAAATCTTAACTGGAACTTTTTTATCTGAATTAATCAAAGAAACAAACCCCTCCGTGATGAATGGTGCAAACTGTTTTGTACCATCACTCTTTGACTCAGACACTGCGTTCCCTACTCCCATAGGAGCACCACTCGCAAAATCATTAATTCCTGTAGTCTCCGTCAGCAATACAGGACTAACATTTGCATTCGTCTTACTCTTTGGACTAAATTTCAACTTTGAGGCCAAAATAGGACACTTATTTTTCCAATGACCAACATTGAAACAATAATTGCATACCAAGTCTCGGTCACTCCTCCCACGATTTCTCTTCTCAAAATTTGAAATATAAGATTGTTCAAATCTCTTTGATGCCGTTCTATTTTCA
>JARWKJ010000007.1:1303207-1335707 GCA_029959095.1 Rhinichthys osculus | reverse complement strand
TTGACTTGTTTTCAACTTTTTATGTTAAAATATGACTTAAATCATTTTGACTTGTTAAAATGTTCAAGTTTTTAATGTTAAAATATGACTTAAATCATTTTGACTTGTTATAATTTCAACTTTTTATGTTAAAATATGACTTAAATCATTTTGACTTATTAAAATGTTCAAGTTTTTATGTTAAAATATGACAAATCATTTTGACTTGTTTTCAACTTTTTATGTTAAAATATGACTTAAATCATTTTGACTTGTTTTCAACTTTTTATGTTAAAATATGACTTGAATCATTTTGACTTGTTTTCAACTTTTTATGTTAAAATATGACTTGAATCATTTTGACTTGTTTTCAACTTTTTATGTTAAAATATGACTTGAATCATTTTGACTTGTTTTCAACTTTTTATGTTAAAATATGACTTAAATCATTTTGACTTGTTTTCAACTTTTTATGTTAAAATGTGATTTGAATCATTTTGATTTGTTTTCAACTTTTTAAGTTAAAATATGACTTGAATCATTTTGACTTATTAAAATTTCAACTGTTATGTTAAAATATAATTTGAATCATTTTGACTTATTAAAATGTTCAAGTTTTTATGTTAAAATATGACAAATCATTTTGACTTGTTTTCAACTTTTTATGTTAAAATATGACTTAAATCATTTTGACTTGTTTTCAACTTTTTATGTTAAAATATGACTTGAATCATTTTGACTTGTTTTCAACTTTTTATGTTAAAATATGACGAATCATTTTGACTTGTTTTCAACTTTTTATGTTAAAATATGACTTGAATCATTTTGACTTGTTTTCAACTTTTTATGTTAAAATATGACTTAAATCATTTTGACTTGTTTTCAACTTTTTATGTTAAAATGTGATTTGAATCATTTTGATTTGTTTTCAACTTTTTAAGTTAAAATATGACTTGAATCATTTTGACTTATTAAAATTTCAACTTTTATGTTAAAATATAATTTGAATCATTTTGACTTATTAAAATTTTCAAGTTTTTATGTTAAAATATGACTTAAATCATTTTGACTTGTTATAATTTCAACTTTTTATGTTAAAATATGACTTAAATCATTTTGACTTATTAAAATGTTCAAGTTTTTATGTTAAAATATGACAAATCATTTTGACTTGTTTTCAACTTTTTATGTTAAAATATGACTTAAATCATTTTGACTTGTTTTCAACTTTTTATGTTAAAATATGACTTGAATCATTTTGACTTGTTTTCAACTTTTTATGTTAAAATATGACGAATCATTTTGACTTGTTTTCAACTTTTTATGTTAAAATATGACTTGAATCATTTTTACTTGTTTTCAACTTTTTATGTTAAAATATGACTTAAATCATTTTGACTTGTTTTCAACTTTTTATGTTAAAATGTGATTTGAATCATTTTGATTTGTTTTCAACTTTTTAAGTTAAAATATGACTTGAATCATTTTGACTTATTAAAATTTCAACTTTTATGTTAAAATATAATTTGAATCATTTTGACTTATTAAAATTTTCAAGTTTTTATGTTAAAATATGACTTAAATCATTTTGACTTGTTTTAATTTCAACTTTTTATGTTAAAATATGATTTGAATCATTTTGACTTGTTTTAATTTAAACTTTTCATGTTAAAATATGACTTAAATCATTTTGATTTGTTTTCAACTTTTTATGTCAAAATATGATTTGAATCATTTTGACTTATTAAAATTTTCATGTTTTTATGTTAAAATATGACTTAAATCATTTTGACTTGTTATAATTTCAACTTTTTATGTTAAAATATGACTTAAATCATTTTGATTTGTTTTCAACTTTTTATGTTAAAATATGATTTGAATCATTTTGACTTGTTTTAATTTAAACTTTTTATGTTAAAATATGACTTAAATCATTTTGACTTGTTATAATTTCAACTTTTTATGTTAAAATATGATTTAAATCATTTTGACTTGTTATAATTTCAACTTTTTACGTTAAAATATGACGAATCATTTTGACTTGTTTTCAACTTTTTATGTTAAAATATGATTTGAATCATTTTGACTTGTTTTCAACTTTTTATGTTAAAATATGACTTGAATCATTTTGACTTGTTATAATTTCAACTTTTTATGTTAAAATATGACTTGAAACATTTTGACTTATTTCAACTTTTCGTCATAATTATGACTTTTATGCCATAACTTTTTTCCGTCATAATTTATATTTTTTAATGTCACAATTGTGATTTTTTAGATACATAATTTAGATTTTTTTTGTCATCATTTTGACTTTTCATCTTGTTAATGTCTAAGTATGTCATAATTTTGACTTAGTATGTCATAACGTTTACTTTTTACATTATACCTTTGACTTTTTATGTCATAATTTCAACTTTTTCAATGAAAACTGCATAAGAAAAAGATAATCTGCATAATCCGGCAATCAAACGACTACTTTATGCCATTGTAAATGTGCTGTAATATAAAATCAATAAAAAGTGTGAGATACTGTACAAAGAGAGTACATAATGATTGCAGAATTGATCATTCTAATGAGCGTGTTGGACCCGTTCATGAGCCCCATAAAAAAATAATCGTATATTTCTATGCAAATGTGTTCATCATGATCTTCTGATTTTCTGCCAAACTCATTTACTTTCCACCTCATCAACACAGCAGCCTGCTCTCAATCAGGTCCTCTCCGCTCTATTTCCAGCTCAGCTTCTGCTATATTTATATCCACGACTGGTGTTTAAGATTATAAACATGAGCCTGGGGAAACACGAATCTAACATCCACTGTCTTAATTTTTTTAAGTATAATCGAATTGGACGTACAAGTCATTTCAACTCCAATTAAAAAAAGAGTTGAAAGCTGTTAAATTATTTAGATGAGTTACAGTAATGGAATACATCGATATACATTGTCCTGACTTTATCAATCATATTTTACAGCGAATAGATTAAACCCAAATGTAATATTCCATTATTAAATAATCAAATATAAATATTCATAATAAATATAATATACAATTCTCAATTAAACCCAAACCAGTGTTATTTTAGTATCACATTTCTGTTAATTTTAGTCATTAAGTGTTATTTTTTGTCATTTATCATTAACATTATTATTTTAAAATATGTATATATAGTTTAATTAAGTTTTAGTTCATTTAGTTTTAGTTAGGTTTCATTACTTTTATAATTATGACATTTAACAGTAAGTCATAACTTTGACTTATGTCATAATTATGACTTTTTAGGTTATGATTATGACTTTTTTTACAGTGAGTGATAACTTTGACTTATAACATACTTATGACTTTTTATGTCATAATTATGATGTTTTACAGTAAGTCATAACTGGCTTTTTATGTTATGATTATGAATGTTTACAGTAAGTGATAACTGACTGATGTCATAGTGACTTTCTATGTTGTAATTATGACTTTTTACATTGAGTGATCACTTTGACTTGTCATAATTATGATTTTTTATGTCATAATTTTGACTTAAGTCATAAATTTGTTTTAGTGTCAATTTCTTATTCATTTTAGATTTTGTCTCATAATTTTTGTCATAACTTTGACTTTTTAGTGCTTTAACTTTTTAAAATGTCGCCAAAGTTTTACTGTTTTTTAATATATATATTTTTTTAATGTAATTCCAGTTTATCTCGTTTTAAAAGTAAATCATTTTTTGTATGGTTTTAGTTGTAGTTAGCAACAATAAACCTGACCCAAACCTTCTGTTTTATAAGATATTTTCCCCTCAGATCAACATTTTGATTGATTGATCTATACACAGTCAGAGTCGAGGATGATTCTGATGAGACGTGCGGAACACGTATGATTGACAGATGATCACCCTTCATCCAGGTGTGACGCTGCTACACTCACGCTGGTCTCCATGGTAACAGATACAGGCCGTCGGATGCTGAGCTCCTCGTGGCTGCCATGGCAACAGATGCACAGAGGACTGTCGTTACCAAGGCGACGTGAGTCTTTGAAATCAAACGACTGTGATGCTGTGAAACTCTTCAGTCCGAACTCTCTTACATTTAAATCAAGACACTTTCTAATGTCACGCAGAGCAACAACATCGAGAGGAGAAGCGTCCTTTCCTTCACTGTGGAGAGAGATTAGACATGATTAGCTCAGATTTAACAAAACCGGACACTTTAAATAATCATTTATTAAACCTTCAGACAAAAAAAAAATTGTGTTTTATGTTTTTTTTGGTCATATTTAATGCATAGTGAACAGTTTAATTCAGAGGCATCACAAATATGCTGCAGATTCTGATATTTATATTAAATGTTGATGCTTGTAATGTAAATCAGTGAGATCTTTATAACAGATGCTTACATAAAATGCATATAAATATCAATATCTGCTTGGTAAGATATTTAAATGCTTAGTTTTATGCCGTTTTAATGCAATACAATGATGATGAACTAATAAACCTTCCTCAAAAGCCTGATGATCATATTTCAGACTCATGATTTTTTTAATAAATGATATGATACTCAAGAAAACCTAGAAACATTACTAACAATATCAAGTTATTCTGATGTTTGCTTGATAAAGCAGAAAGAGCTGAAGAATTACTGATAGAAGAGTCTAACTCACTCAGATTCGGATCATTTAGAGGCGTTTATGACACATCACAGGCTTTATAGGGTTAAAGAAACCTAACGCACGTTTGCATTATTAAACATGATAAACTCCAGCGCTGAGGATTCCCAGAGTTCATGAAGTGTCTCGATCCCTGACCCTGAAGAAGAGTCACAGATGAAGATCTGCAAAACATGCTCTTCTTCCTCACTGTTTCTGTCTCCATTCAGTCCAAATATCGAAACATTCTCAAATCAAGATGCATTTACTGGAGGAGTAATGAAATAAGATCTTATATCTTGTTGTCTGGGTAAATAAATCAAAATTAAGTGAGTTGTTGCTTTAAAAAAGCTAAATGATCTGCCAATGTGGTCAGAAAAATAATGTTAATTCAAACAGACACAAGAAGATTTTTCTGACCAATTTGGGTCAAATATGGACAAACCCAGCAGTTGGGTTAAATATCTTCACTGTCTGTTTTGATGTGAACTGTATTTCAGTGTCTCTGTAGAAGATGAATGCATCTAATCTGAGCTAATCTGATCTCTCTGTTCTATTCTTCTACTTGTTTAATCAGTGAACCGGTTTGTTTCAGCAGAACAGCTGATTAGTGACTGATGAAGAGAGAGAGAGAGGAAGAGAGAGAGAGAGACTTGACTTTCAATAACTTTTATTTTAAAACGTTATATCAAAAAAATAAAAGACACATTTTTCATCTTTCCTTCAATTTGTACAGAAAAAAACAAACAACAGATGACAAAACAAAAAACAAAACAAAATAAATAAATAAAATAAATTACCAGTGAAAAACCAAACTACCAGATTCATGAACAGTAACAATTGCTTCTTTAACACCCCATATCATTTCAAATAAAATTAAATTTTTTGTTAGCTGATAATACGTATACTCAGTGACTACTCGCGATTTAAACAACATCACCAAGTCAACATTTTGGTTCTCATTCTTGCACTGATGGGATTTCAAAATAGCAAGTTTAGCTTTTCCCAACAAAAAATTGGCAAGCTTACACTCCCTTTGCCAAGAACGTCTATACCGGTTTCCAAAAATAAACAATGTCTTGTTGAATAAAAACCCAAGTTTAGACATCATTCCATCAAGCAACACGAACAAAGGCACTAAACGAAAACAATCACAAAAGAAATGAAAAACATTATCAGTATCATTACAAAAAGGACATGTTGATGAAACCAATGGATTAAACCTGGAAACAAACTGATTAGTGGCCACAATAGCATGAATGATCCTCCACTGAAGATCCCCACTTCTCTTTGGTATTGGAGGCTTATATAAAAGTCTCCAAGAAGGAGTAACTTCCTCAGGGGCAGAAAGATAAATCCTCCATTTACTATCAACCCTTTCCCTTAATTGCTTACAATGAGCATCTTTTGCACACATCTGATCTGATACAAAACCTTTTTTCCAAGGGCTTGAAACTCCAATGCTTCATAACCCCTCGACAAGAGAACCTGGCCACTTACATTCATCTCCAATTTTTTGGGTTTAACTTTTAAACCAGGAAGCGTCTGAGGCACTGCATCATTGTAAATAGACTCATTTAAAAAGGACAAGAATCCAGAAGGAAAAGAGGTTTCATAAAACCATCCATAGTCCTTACTGATCTGAGACCAACTTGATCAGCAACTGCACACTTTTCCATTGACCATTATGCAAATCAAACAAATCAATAATTCTTATTATCCCTGCTTTAGAAAACATTACAATACATGAATTCAAAACAATCGATTGTATTTTAAACAATGGATTAAAAAACAAAGGTTCGAGAATACCATAGTGTTCATTATCTCTTGTCATCTCACACAGTCCCCATGCTTTCAGGCATACGAGTTTCTAGATCATAGGACTTTTCAATTAGGAACAACTGTCTGTCCAGCTTTACATTGGTCATATTTTGAAGCAAAATGAGACTAAATGGTATCCAAGACACTCTATCTGTCCAATAAAGTATCTTTTTCAATGTTTGTAGTCTCATTCAGTCCTTCGAGAAAAACGCAGAGTTTTTTTGTGATTGTTGCGGGCAAAAATCCTTGATCACGCGGCCCGTTTTCTTTAAAAAAGCGATGAAATTGCGGGAACTTGCAAAAACGTCTCAGGTTACGTATGTAACCCTGGTTCCCTGAGAGGGAACGAGACGCTGCGTTTGAGACGCGGTGGGAACGCTCTGCGTGATTGCGTCATGAAGCACGTGTAAAATCAGTCCAATGGAAGCCCGATACGTCATAGGTGACGTCATAGACCAGGAAACTATAAAGCACCCTTGAAAACAGACCGCGCCAGCTTCTGAAAAGTCTGATAAGTCGATCAGGGTATGCAGGAAGTATGGCAGGCAAACGCAGCGTCTCGTTCCCTCTCAGGGAACCAGGGTTACATACGTAACCTGAGACGTTCCCTTTCAAGGGAACTTCGAGCTGCGTTTGAGACGCGGTGGGAACCCCATACCCACTACGCCATAGTGACAAATGCCCGTTCTGTGTGAAGTCCTTGGCGCACACTAAGAAGCAAGCAACCTCGCCCCAGGAGTGGAGAGGTCAAGGTCATAAAACCTGACAAATGTATGCGGAGAGGACCAGCCTGCCGCATTACAAATGTCAAGAAGGGAAACACCCGAAACTAAGGCCGTAGAGGCCGCCATACTCCTAGTAGAATGGGCCCGTACAGCCATAGGTGAAGGCTGACCGGCCGCTTCATAAGCCAATGATATAGCCTCGACTATCCATTTGCTCATAACCTGTTTCGATGCAGGGCACCCTCTTCTGAGTGACCCAAAACATACAAATAATTGCTCTGACTTACGCCACAGGGCAGCTCTGTGAACGTAGGCATCTAATGCCCGAACTGGACATAACAGGTTCAATTGTTCCTGATCTGGGGTATTAAAAGGTGGAGGATAAAAGGCCTGCAACACTATTGGGCCCCCAACATTCACTGGGACCTTAGGTATATAGCCCGGTCTAGGGTATAGAAATGCTTTCACCATACCAGGTGCAAATTCCAGGCATGAAGGAGCAACCGACAGAGCATGCAAATCTCCAATTCTCTTGATAGAAGAAATAGCAAGGAGAAACAAAGCTTTCAAAGTGAGGAATTTTTCTGAAACCTCTTCAATAGGCTCGAAGGGAGCCAGAGCCAGACCCTCAAGTACAATGGCTAAATCCCAAGCCGGTGCTCTAGAGTGCAGTGCAGGTCTCAACCTCAATGTACCACGGAGAAAACGAGTAATCAGAGGATCTCTCCCAATAGAAGTACCCCCCAGAGGGGTATGATAGGCCGATATAGCCGCCACATAAACTTTTAAGGTGGAAGGAGATAATCCAGCAGAGAAACGGTCTTGCAGAAAATCGAGAACTGAACCAACAGGGCAGTTAACAGGATCTAACTGACGCTCACCACACCAGGTGGAGAATAATTTCCATTTCAGCGCATACAGTCTTCTCGTGGAAGGGGCTCTGGAATGGAGAATGGTCTCAACGACCTCAGTCGAGAGACCGGATTCTATGAGCCTGGCCCCCTCAGAGGCCAGGCCCACAGTTTCCACAACTCCGGCCGAGGGTGAAAAATCGTGCCCTCTACCTGGGACAGCAGGTCCCTCCTGATTGGAATCTCCATGGGAGAGCCGTTCAGAAGAGACACCAAGTCCGAGAACCAAACTCGAGTCGGCCAGTAAGGGGCTATTAGTAGCAGACGGGCCCCTTCCCGGCGAACCCTCTCCAGAACCCCCGGGAGCAATGATATCGGGGGAAATGCATACAGGTGCAGCCTCGGCCACACCTGCACCATCACATCCAGTCCGAGAGGAGCTGGGTGCGTGAGAGAGAACCACATGGGACAATGGGTTGTATCTGAGGATGCGAAAAGGTCTATCTGAGCACGACCAAATTTCTCCCACAGGAGCTCCACCACCTCGGGCTGAAGTCTCCACTCCCCGGGCCTCAGCCCCTGCCTTGACAGTATATCTGCTCCCACATTCTGACGCCCTGGAATATAAACTGCTCTGAGAGATAGCAACTTCCCCTGGGCCCATAGGAGGATCTGATGGGCCTGCTTGCAAAGGTGACGTGACCTCAGACCCCCCTGATGGTTGATATATGAAACCACTGACGTGTTGTCCGTACGAACCAACACATGATGGCCTCTCAGGTCTGGCAGGAAATATTTGAGAGCTCGAAATACCGCCATCATCTCCAAACGATTTATGTGCCATGACAGATGATGGTCCTGCCAAAGACCTTGCGCCGAGCGGCCACTCATGACCGCCCCCCATCCCGTGAGGGAAGCATCCGTCGAAAGCGTGACGCGTCGACAAGGAGCCCCCAGCACTGGGCCCTGGGCGAGGAACCAAGGTTTGTTCCACATGACCAAAGCACGAAGGCATAGCCGCGGGCCCTTGATCTTGCGGAACGGATTTCCCCTCGGAGAAAACCCCTTGGTTCTGAGCCACCACTGCAGGGGTCTCATGTACAGCAGGCCAAAAGTAATCACGTTGGACGCTGCTGCCATGAGCCCCAACAGTCTGTGAAAATGTTTCACAGTGAGTGACTGGCCTAGTTTTACATTTTTTACGGCTGTGAGAATCGCAGCGATTCGAGCAGGAGATAGACGTGCCTGCATTGTGGTCGAATCCCAAATTACACCTAAAAAAGTGGTCCTCTGAGTAGGGAGGAGAACACTCTTCTTGGTGTTGAGCCGCAACCCCAACTCCTTTATGAGAGACAGAACGACATCTCGATGCCGAACCGCCAACTGCTCTGACTGAGCTAAAATCAACCAATCGTCGATATAATTTAATACGCGAATGCCCTGGAGTCTCAAGGGAGCCAGAGCTGCATCCACGCATTTTGTAAAGGTGCGGGGTGATAAACCTAGGCCAAACGGCAGAACCCGATACTGGTAAGCTTCGCCCCCGAAAGCGAACCTCAGGAACTTCCTGTGATGAGGATGGATAGATACATGGAAATAAGCGTCTTTCAGGTCTATTGTGACAAACTAGTCCTCGGACTGAATCTGTGAAACAATTTGCTTGAGTGTGAGCATCCTGAACTTGAGTTTCTGAACTCTGCTGTTTAACTGGCGCAGATCTAGAATAGGACGCAACCCTCCATCCTTTTTCGGAACAATGAAGTAACGGCTGTAAAACCCTGACTCTCTGTTGGGAGGAGGCACCCTCTCTATCGCTCCTTTTTGAAGAAGTGTCAGAACTTCCTGCTCCATAACCAGAGCCTGCTGTGGGTCCACCACTGTGGGAAGGACCCCTTGAAATCTGGGCGGACGAGAACCGAACTGAATTCTGTAACCCTTTTCTATTATGTGCAGGACCCATAAAGAAATATTTGGCAGAAGTTTCCACGCTGCCAGAAATTCTGATAAGGGAACCAGTCCCTCGAGACTGGCCTCTGGATTTGATTGAACAATCATTTCGGCGCCCTGAAGCGGCGAACCGGCAGGGAACAACCGAACTGACCGTTCTACAACCCTCCTCAGAGGATTGTACGGGGACGCTGACACCTCGGTGCCCTGAAACGGTGAACCGGCAGGGAACAACCGATGTGGCAACGCTGCGACTCTCCTCGGAGAATCGCCCCCTGGAGGGCGCCAAAGAGAAACGGTTCCTTGGAATCGTTCCTCCTTGGAGGGGACCACTCTCAGAAGCCTGGCACACTCGGCGTCAGGACTTCTTCTAAGTCCAGGCTCTCTTGGAGATGACAGTCCTCAGATCCTGTCTACCCCCAACAGGCCTGGACTGCGAACGCCACTCGGGAACCCCAGATTGTGGAGGAGCCCGAGCAGCGACGCTCTGTTTCTGCTGGAATCTATGTGCGGAGCTCGTAGACGGACGAGGCTGCTCCATCTTTATATTACGTGCAGCCTCGGGGACACTGGACCGGCGAGGAAGAAACCTCTGAAACGCAGCCGCTTGTTTTTTATTTTCTTGAAACCTATCGACAACACAATTTATAGCATCGCCGAACAGACTTGTAGGAGAAAGCGGTGCGTCCAGAAGAACAGATCTATCTTTATCCTTGATTTCAGAAAGATTCAACCATAAATGACGCTCCGTGGCCACCAGGGCTGCCATAGAACGGCCCACTGATTTAACCGTCTCCTTGGTGGCCCGGAGAGATAGATCTGTTGTGCGACGTAATTCTCGAACAGTATCAGCACTAACTTCCTCACATTCATCCATGTCCCTCAGCAGGTCAGCCTGATAAGCTTGTAAAATCGACATTGTATGTAAACATGCTGCAGCCTGACCTGCTGCCGAATACGCTTTACCCACCAGCATTGATGTATTTTTTAATGGTCTGGTGGGTAACGTCGGGGCTTTCAGTGATGATGCTGACTCGGGGGAGAGATAGCTCGCAAGCGTCTCTTCCGCACGAGGCATCGTCAAATAACCATAATTATCCATACCTCTAACTTTACTATAATTACTAGTTTGAGGATTATGAACTCTGAAAGACGCCGGTTTATTCCACGATCTGGACACCTCAGTGTGAAGATCAGGAAAAAACGGGAGTTCCCGACGAGGAGGTCGTGATCTAGATGGTAAATAACGTTCATCTAGAAGACTCTTTCTTGATTCAACATCAATATCATCAGCTGGCCACTCAATATTTAATTTAGTAACAGCACGAGATAAAACCTCCATAAGCTCCTCATCAGCAGGGGTATGAGCTGGCGAAAACTCAAATTCCCCCATATCAACGACATCCAGTTCCTCAGAACTGGATAGCCGCAACAGTGGTGTCTCAGCCTGGGGAGGAGAAACCGCAGAGCGGGCTCCTTCCTGGGCTGGGACACCGGATTCAGCAGGTAAGGGCTGAGAAAGGGCGGGGCCCGTCTCAAACCCCGCTACTAAATCCATATGTGAACCCCAAGATGAACGCTGCCGCAGTGCCTCGGCAGCCGCGGGACCCGCACCTCGGGGAACACGAACCGAACCATCCACCTCAAAGAATGCCCGGCGAGAGCGGAGAGTTTTTATGGACAAACTCATGCAATGCTCGCAGTCAGCCCCCTCGAGGACCGACTGAGCATGCTCCACTCCCAAACAAGCAACACACATCTGATGTGTGTCCCCACCCGTAATGAAACGAGGGCAAGGGACAACACAACGTTTGTAATCTTGCTTGCTCGCCATAATGATATATATATATATATATATGAAATGATCGGACAGACAACAATAAATAGACAAGGACAGAGTCACAGAGAGCGCTTACTGAAGACAACAGAAGCTGTCGCGGTCTGTTTTCAAGGGTGCTTTATAGTTTCCTGGTCTATGACGTCACCTATGACGTATCGGGCTTCCATTGGACTGATTTTACACGTGCTTCATGACGCAATCACGCAGAGCGTTCCCACCGCGTCTCAAACGCAGCTCGAAGTTCCCTTGAAAGGGAACTGCAGTTTGATGATGAAAAAGAGGGAAAAAAGTGATTCCCCCAACACCCTGTTCTCACTATGCTACTACCTTAATGTAAAAAATCCTTTCTTATTACTTCCTATGATAAGCAAGCATATACATCACAGAAAGTGCTGGAATATTTCAGTTCTCATCTTGTTTTATTTCAGACTGTAACGAGTGGAAATAAGGTGTGGCCCCTTTAAGAGCTGCGTGCTCCGTTGAACTGTCTGCAGAAACGTTATTATATTGCAGGGGTTCTCAAAGTCTATATTCAAAGGTCCAAATCTGAATTTTCATCAATGTCAAAGGTCCGAAACTATGGGGTGCTCGGTTTTGTTGGCGGGGGGCGGGGGGGTGTATAGGGCTTACATGAGACACACACGCGCATTTGCACACACACTCTCGCTCTCTCCCTCTCTGCCGTACGCGCGCTGCACGGTTTGGAGCCCGCGAGCTCTAGATTCCGAGAGATTTGAACTAATTTGCGGCCATCAGGAGCCGCTATCAATATGCGGGAGACTCCTGGAACTTTCGGGAGATTTGAAATATCTGTTAACGCATACCTCTCTGTCCAATCATCTTTGAAAACTCTATTTTCTTCGTCAACTTTTCTTTTCCTGAACAATGACATCCTCCACAGCCATTCAAACGCTTACGCCGGGAAGTGTCGCGTTGCGGTCGCGCCCGATTACGTCAAAAGTCACACGCTCACTGGATGTCATGGCAACTAAATCACGGAGGAAAACTTTAAATATCTCGCCTTCGTTTTAATTTTGGACCATCATAAAAAATAAACAAATGATTTTAACATGCGTTTATCAAAATAGGAAATCCAGACTTTTAATCCCTTACACACAATTAGGGCTCTTGAAATACGAAATGGAGGCGGGTCCGGATTGAATTCCCTCCGGGTCCGGACTTTGAGAAGCACTGTTATATTGTATGTGCCATGCGCCTCAAACACCCCATGTGTGCGGGTAATTTCTGTTTGATGCTACTTCTTTTATCTTATTTTGTTTATTAAGTAACAATGTGGACGGTAGAACGTGTGACAGACAGTTACGAGTTCGATTTGGGAATAAAGTGCGAGTTGTGAGATGCCAATCGCCTCCGTGCATGAGTCTGTCTGGCCTCTGCAATCACTTCAGCTGTGAGCTATCCCGACACAACGCGTTACAAGACCTTAATAAACACATCAAACTTACAAAACATTGATGAGTCAAACAAGTTTTGTAGCTTTACTAGAGGAATATGCTACAACTTCAGTAAAAATGAATAAATGAAATATTTAAAAATAAAGTGTGCACCTGTTTTACAGCTTTTCAATGATGTTCACGTCGCGTAATTACGTCACTTCATAACGTACCCATGGCAACAGGGGGGAACGGCTGCTCTTGTGTGAAGCAAACGCAACATTTTCCAACTTTCTGCTAAGATATATGTGACTTTTTTGTGACGAAAATGCAGGGATTATGAAATCATGCAAGCCCCGCATATTTTGCGTCGGAAATCAGCAATTTATGCGGCGAAATTGCGGAGTATTTGAAAAAATGCGGCCCCCGCATAAATATGCGGACTTTGGCTGATTATGCATTGAATTCAGCGATCGCATAATCGCGTTTTTCTGGAGGGACTGCTCATTGCCTTCATCCTTGACTCCACATGGATGAGGACTTGTCCCCCTTCTGCGACCGGCAGATAGAGAACTCCAGGTGGAAGCCAGTGATGGCCGTTCCAGAAAAACTCAACAAATGCCTTCTGTATTTTCATGAGGAAATCTTTAGGAGGGTTCAAAACTGTGAGTTTATGCCACAGCATTGAAGCTGCCAGATTGTTGATGATCAAAACTCTTCCTCTGTACGAGAGCTGTGGAATAGTCCACCTCCTCCTCTGGATTCTCCCAGTTTTTCTCCATATACTCATCAGTCCCAAAGTAAATCCCAAGGATTTTAAAACCATCTCGAGTCCACTGACACTGTTGAGGTAACTGAGGAGGTCCACTTTCTCTCCATTCTCCCATCAATAATGTTGTACATTTCTCCCAGTTTACACGTGCAGATGTTGCTTTATTAAAGAAATTTAAGCAAGTTGTCTAAATCATCAACATTGCGTACAACAACAGTGACATCATCAGCATATGCTGTAAGTTTTACAGGGGTTAAATCTAGATAACCAGAACAGCTCACACCACGCAGTCTATTCCTTAGAGAAACCAACAGTGGTTCGATTGAAATGGCATATAGTAATAAAGTGGACACCCCTGGCGTATGCCTCGAGTTACAGGAACCATTAATTCTAAGCATACTGTAAATATTATTATACAGAAGCTTAATAAGAGACACAAAATTGGACCCAAAACCAAAAGCCTCTAAAGTTTTAAAAAGATATACATGATGTACCCGATCAAGAGAAAGAAAACCTATGTCCAATGCATCTCTTTTCCCAATAGATATCAAATCTCTTATCAAAAATGGTTCGTTTGGGAATACAATATAGGTTTGATCCTCATGAATAACACTTGATATGAATTGCTTTAATCTATTTGTTATAGCCTTTGACAATATCTTCAAATCAACAGTTAGAAGTGATACAGGGCGCCAAATCTTCAAAAAACCCAAGTCTCCTTTCTTTGGGATCAGTGTCAAGACAGCTCTTCGGCAGAGTTTTATAAATGTTTTTGGGATTTGATGGGACAGGATTTTTATGAAGTTTTATTAGAATGTTTTGATCAGGGGATTGATCAAAACATTCTAATAAAACTTCATAAAAATCCTGTCCCATCAAATCCCAAAAACATTTATAAAACTCTGCTGTCAGGCCATCTATCCCAGGAGACTTTCGAGGATTCAGCTCTAAAACTGCTTTTGAACTCTCAAAAAAATCAAGAGAACTCTCTAAATCTTTTTTATCTTGTTCTAGGACCTGAGGAAGATCACATAGGAACTCATTTACAACAGATTCATCTCATGCTTCTGCCTGATATACAATTTCTTATAAAAAGACAAAGCAACAGCATTGATTTCCTGTTGATCAGTTATTGTTTGTCCATTAACTGATAAAAATCCTTCTTATCTCTGGACTTTTTTTCTAGTCCAAAAAAAAAAAAAAAAAAAAAAACCTGTAGGGGCATCCATTTTATTTAAATCAAAGCTCCTTTTCCTCTTTCCTCCAGAAGATTCTTTAAGAGAAATGTATTTCTTCCAATATATGTGAAAGAGGAATCCTCTTTCCTGAAGGACTTTATTAAATCGAAAGACAATTCTCTAAGGACTACACGAGCCTCTACTAGAGGAGACTTGATAATACCTCACAGGCGTATCACCTTCGGTCAGACGGTCCTGTCCGGGGTGGGAACCTGTTGAATAGTCTTCCTCGAACACTAAGAGAATATACTACATATAGCTCGTTTAAAGTCGAGCTGAAAAAATGGCTATGGGCAAATCAAAGCTGCACACACTAGTAGTATGTAGGTTTTATCCTTTTTTTAAATTGTTTTGTTGTAACGTGTATATGGATGAGTGTTTTGTGAAGTTGAATGTAGTCTTGTGTGAATTTTGTATATAGGATTTAGCTAATTTATGAATTGACTGTAGATGTAACATTTTATTTTGCAATGTTTTGTGAGTTCTATGATCCTGGCCCGTGGAACTACGGATGGAAATTAGCCTTTGGCTAAAATCCGGTATTTTTACATGCTTGTACTCCATGTTATGTTCATTAAAATGCACTGTCCCAATCAAAAACAAAAAACAAAAACTCCCCCGGTTATTAGCCTTCACATAAAACCGATCAAGTCTTGCTGCTGATATTTCATTAGAATTCTGTTTGAGCCAGGTATACTGCCTAACCCCTGGAAAACTGTCTCTCCATAAATCAGTAAAATAATTAATTAAAGATCTAAGAGCTTCAGCCGAACAAGCATGAGGTTCCTCATGATTCCTATCCACAACTTGATCTAAAGTACAGTTAAAATCCCCCCAAAACAACGATCGATTCTGGGAACATTCTGATACAGCTGCAGAGAGTTTTTGAAAAAAAGATATACGTTCATTCCCTATATTTAGTGCATAAACATTAAAAAAAGAAAAATTAGAATCTCCTAAAGTAATATCCACTCGTAAAATCCGACCGTAAAATTATTTCAGACACAAAAGCCTGACACATTCAACCTGTGATGAAAGAAGTATTGCAACACCTGCACTTAAGTTTGAGCCATGACTAAGCAGAGCTCTACCCTTCCATCCGGCCAGCCATTGCGTCTGGTTTTGAACATTCGTATGTGTCTCTTGTAATAGGACTATATCTGTCTTTTTTAACTGTAAATAATCAAATAATGCAGCTCTCTTCTCAGTGCCCCGACAACCATTAATATTAAAAGAACCAATATTAAACGAAGCCATGGGGATAAGATAAAAAAATTCAAAGAGCAATAGCACAAAACTCATCATAATCTTAATAGTGTTTCGTAGATCGAGTCTTCATTCTTTTCAGGACATCACACATGAATTTCTTAAGTCGATAACGTTTTGGTTGATCTAGTTCTTCTAAAGTAGCTTTTCTCATGGCAATGGCACACGATTCATTGAAAAGCCTTAAATTTGGAAAATACATTCCAATTTTTGGTCTCCGTTGATTTTTTGTAGAATCAAGAAAATGATTCAACTGTTCAACGGTGTAGCAGGATACATTTGTTTTAGAAGTGGAGCTTCCCTGAGAGGTTGCATCAATGCTGCCTCCGCAACTATCTGAGCATTCACTATCAGAATCACAACGAGAGCCTCCATCGTTTTCCACAACATCTCTAGAATCATTGAGCGACAAGCTATCTAGTGTTTGTGAATCCATCACATTTGTCGCTCCCTCAGATTCCACTTGTTCTTCAAAGTGCTCAGAAACCCTAGCGCTGTCAACACCAACAGGTTCTGCACCATCCCGTTTTTCTACACGATCACCAGCAATGCTTTCACTCAATACATCAGTAACAATAGGGACCACATCAGAGTTATCGACACAACCAGACGAACTAGGTTCACTAAAGACATCGCTAACGTTTTCAGAGTGCTGATCAGTTTAGTTTTCATCAGGAGTATGATTTATCTGCTCAACAACAGTGACTGACTCATCCCCATCATGGTTCACTTGTTCAGCATCCTTCTTTGTAGGACACGTTTGTCTATTATGGCCATGCTTTCCACAGACGAAACATCTCATTGTGTCTGAAGTAATAAAGATCGTATAATCCGACACTGCCAGCTTCACTGAAACATTCAAATCCTGATATTCAGCACTCAGAATCATGAAAATTTGTCTTCTGAAAGACATGATGTGTTTTAAGTCTGGTTTTTTTATACCCAGAGGAATCATCTTCATTAACCCGACGATTTTGCCGTAACGCGCAAGAATGCGCTCAAGCATATCGTTGGGAATAAAAGGCGGGACATTTGAAAGAATCACCTTCTTTGATAAGTTGGACAGCGGCAGTACAGGAATACAATTCTCTCTCAACGATACACCACACTCAACTAAATGATCCACCATAGTTAACTCTTTCAGAAAGACAACAAAAGCCTTATTCATCCTTGACGCAGACAAAATATTTTGTGCACCAATTTCATTTCCGATTGCTATCAAACAATCTTCCACCGACACCGAATCATCTGCTATGCACTTGCAACCATGTCGTCAAGATTGATAACCCGTCTGAGTTTGAACCCATAATCAGCACACAACTGAACAATAAATAAACCAACCTCAAACTACTTACTAACAAAATTATACAAAAGAAAGAAAAGTTAGAAGGAAAGTTTAAAGCACTCACTCAGAAACGCCGTCACTCACTCACTCGCACGCTTCCCACAGTCACTCCGCACATGCGCACGAGAGAGAGAGACTAGGGAGAGAGAGTGTGTGTGTGTGTGTGTGTGAGAGAGAGAGAGAAAGTGAGTGTGTGTGCGTGTGTGAGAGAGAGAGAGAGAGAGAGAGAGAGAGAGAGAGAGAGAGAGAGAGAGAGAGAGAGAGAGAGAGAGAGAGAGAGAGAGAGAGAGAGAGAGAAAGAAAGAGAGAGAGGGGGGTATTTAATAATGTTCTCAAAACGTTAGCACAAAAACATTAGGACTTGTTCAGGTGAATGTCCTTCTACTGTTTAAAAAAATAAATAAATGTTACTTCTTGTTTCACGTTCAGAGAACATTCAAAGGCAACGTTCCAATAATGTTCCACGAATAACCGCATTTTGAGCGTTCAGAGAGCACTCGGAAATAACGTTTTCATACATATTTTTGTTAGCTTTGATATATAATATATTTTGTTTGCTGGCATATAGATGATAAAGCACACTGAACTCAGGAACGTGTGTGTTTATACAGCGGCCCCTAAAACTGTGATTTAAACATCATTAAAAGAGGAATTAAGAGGATGATTTTCTGCGGTGTGTGTGTGTGTGTGGACACTAGTGCTCACATCTGCTGATTGACTTTAGTGGACAACTAATCTTAGTCTTCTGGACAACAACAGCAAATAACGTGAATGAAAGAAATAAAGGCCTTCGAATAAAAGCAGAAAGTCTTATCCATCATCATCATCATCATCATCATCAGCGCACGCACGCGCACGCGCACACACACAGTTCGTCACACTGATGAATGTTGAGATGCTGCTGCCCTCTAGTGTTCTGATAGTGTTGATGCAGCTCTGAACACTTATATTATATGATTATAGACCATCTGCGACACAGTGTTCAAACTTCTGCTCTCCAAGGCTGCATTTATTTGATCAGAAATGCAGTAAAAATTGTGAAATATTATTCCAATGTAAATCAGCTGTTTTCTATGTGAATATACAGTAAAGTGTAATTTATTCCTGTGATCAAAGCTGAATTGTCAGCATCATTACTCCAGTCTTCATTGTCACATGATGCCCTTTAAAGCAAAACACATGCAGAAAGTTGAGCTCATGAATCTTCGTCACTCTCTGTCTATCAATCAAGTGTTGAAAGAAAACGACTGTCTGTGAGGATATGGGAGTTTACCAGCGCTGGAGATCTAGAGCTTTTCTCCATTGAAACACACACTCGTCGTGATGACGGAGAGAAATCAAACAAATGCATGTGAATCCAAACATCTCTAATGCAACACGTTAATGTGTGAAGTACAAGTCAAGCAGTGAATTTAATTACTCGTATGAATCTGAAACATTTAAACCATTAAAATTCAGTTTCTCTGTTCAAAAGTTTTAGTATAGACATGTGTTGCTCATTCCTGCAGAGCCAGAGACTCTAAAGACTCTAGTGTTTGTTAAACATTTTGAATGGAGGTGATGTCGTGGCCCTACTCCCGACAGGTTTTGAGAAAATTTTAATTTATCAACTATTACCGATCCTCAGCGAGAAACTGGGCAGGCCAAAGGCGATAGTTGTGATTGTGTCCCCCTTGGTTGCACTCATGGAGGATCAGGTTAACGAGGCAGCAAAACTTGGTCAGCCATGTTCACTCCGGTATTTCGCTCGATGGTTTCGTTTTCGCATCATACATCATGTATCAGCTCAGCCGCATCGAACTTCCACTGTAAACACATGTATGATACATGTGTTTACAGTGGAAGTTCGATGCGGCTGAGCTGGCGAATAACACATGTCATAATCAGACGTTATGTGATTGGCTTACGGGCTGTAGCGGAGATAGCGTGGGTGCTTGGGTGCGGCCGCCCCAGGGCCCCGTGCCAATTAGGGGCCCCTCAAACGTCGCTGATCTTGCGTCAAACGGGGCCCAGGCAAAGTACACCCAGCAAACACATTTACGTTGCGGCAATGTCTGTGGCACGTTGCATTTCTTCTATTGCAACATCGCTGTCTACGTGCTCGCAACATTGTAACAACGTAGAATTGAAAGACTCAACAGGGCTGTAGCAACGCTGTTGCACGACATTCAGCAACTGAGAGACGACTTTCTGACAATTAGCCTACATTTTTTAGTATGCTAGATATAGATATCCCCACTTAGCAAGTTATGTTTTTGAGGTTAATTTTTAATTAGTCATAAGATAATTATATACTTTTAAAATATTGTTGGCTATTTTATTTAACATATAAGATTACTTGGCTCAACAAGTGACACATTCTTACATATGCATTCATCAAATATTTTACCCTTTTTTTAACGGTTTTAATTTTAAAATGACTTGGTAGCAGAGGGCCCCATGATGAAGCTCCGCCCCCACTGTACTGAGAGTCTAGCTCCGCCCCTTACGGGTAACCAATGATGTTATACTTCAGACAAATGCTCAACCGGGAGATCTCTCACGCTGCGTCGCTGGACGAAAGAGAAAACGTAAATGCTCAACCGGGAGATTTTCTCACACTGCGTCGCTGGACGAAAGAGAAAACGTAAATGCTCAACCGGGAGATTTTCTCACACTGCGTCGCTGGACGAAAGAGAAAACGTAAATGCTCAACCGGGAGATTTTCTCACGCTGCGTCGCTGGACGAAAGAGAAAACGTAAATGCTCAACCGGGAGATTTTCTCACACTGCGTCACTGGACGAAAGAGAAAACGTAAGTGCTCTACCGGGAGATTTTCTCACGCTGCGTCGCTGGACGAAAGAGAAAACGTAAACGCTCAACCGGGAGATTTTCTCACACTGCGTCGCTGGACGAAAGAGAAAACGTAAGTGCTCAACTGGGAGATTTTCTCACACTGCGTCGCTGGACGAAAGAGAAAACGTAAGTGCTCTACCGGGATATTTTCTCACGCTGCGTCACTGGACGAAAGAGAAAACGTAAATGCTCAACCGGGAGATTTTCTCACGCTGCGTCGCTGGACGAAAGAGAAAACGTAAATGCTCAACCGGGAGATTTTCTCACACTGCGTCACTGGACGAAAGAGAAAACGTAAGTGCTCAACCGGGAGATTTTCTCACACTGCGTCACTGGACGAAAGAGAAAACGTAAGTGCTCTACCGGGATATTTTCTCACGCTGCGTCGCTGGACGAAAGAGAAAGCGTAAGTGCTCTACCGGGAGATTTTCTCACGCTGCGTCGCTGGACGAAAGAGAAAGCGTAAGTGCTCTACCGGGATATTTTCTCACGCTGCGTCGTTGGACGAAAGAGAAAACGTAAGTGCTCAACCGGGAGATTTTCTGACGCTGCGTCGCTGGACGAAAGAGAAAACGTAAGTGCTCTACCGGGATATTTTCTCACGCTGCGTCGTTGGACGAAAGAGAAAACGTAAGTGCTCAACCGGGAGATTTTCTCACGCTGCGTCGCTGGACGAAAGAGAAAACGTAAGTGCTCAACCGGGAGATTTTCTCACGCTGCGTCACTGGACGAAAGAGAAAACGTAAGTGCTCAACCGGGAGATTTTCTCACGCTGCGTCGCTGGACGAAAGAGAAAACGTAAGTGCTCAACCGGGAGATTTTCTCACGCTGCGTCGCTGGACGAAAGAGAAAGCGTAAGTGCTCTACCGGGATATTTTCTCACGCTGCGTCACTGGACGAAAGAGAAAACGTAAATGCTCAACCGGGAGATTTTCTCACGCTGCGTCGCTGGACGAAAGAGAAAACGTAAGTGCTCAACCGGGAGATTTTCTCACGCTGCGTCGCTGGACGAAAGAGAAAACGTAAATGCTCAACCGGGAGATTTTCTCACGCTGCGTCGCTGGACGAAAGAGAAAACGTAAATGCTCAACCGGGAGATTTTCTCACGCTGCGTCGCTGGACGAAAGAGAAAACGTAAGTGCTCTACTGGGATATTTTCTCACGCTGCGTCGCTGGACGAAAGAGAAAACGTAAGTGCTCTACCGTGAAGGTTCTCACTGTGTCCGCTGTGAGACCAAATGCTCGCTGGACGGAAAGAGGAAACGGGAAAAGAGGAAAATGAGTTTTGAATGAGTTTTTTTTTTTTTTTTTATCAATGAGGGTTTGTTGGGCTTTTTTAATGTGGAACCGGTTTGTCCTGATATAGCTTTGGAAAGCATCCGAGGACCATCTCCTGAGAGCTTGGGTCTGGACCTTCTTGGGCTGCTGAAGTTGCTGCCCCGATGCGGAAGGAGTGACTTGAGAAATGCTTTGGTGGAATGCCTGACTGTTGGAGAACGGATTTGAGGTGTTTCTGAAACCAAAAGCGTGTCGCGGGATTATCGGATTCGTCTATGAACAGGGGTTCCACAGTAGATTCAGCTTGGGAGCTTCTCCATTGCAGATATGCCAGAATGGACTGTTATGGTTGGATTGGCGACGAGAGGTTAAAAATGTAGATCAAATGACCTTTTTTGGTTTGGTCGGTTTTACTTTGGTCAATCAAATATGAGATTGTTTCACCATCTAGTACTGACAAGTCTGAGATGGTAGGGTGGATGTTTGGGTCAAATTTGGAGGTGATTGCGAGTTCCGAACATCTAGGAAAACCAAAAAAGGCTAGGGTGAACATGGCGTCGAGTGTGCGGGCGGTATTAAAGGATTAGTTCACCTCAAAATGAAGATTTCCTGCTAATTTACTCACCCCAATGCCATCCAAGATGTTCATGTCTTTCTTTCCTCAGTGGAAAAGAAATTAAGTTTTTTGAGGAAAACATTTCAGGATTATTCTCCACACAATGGACTTCAAGCGCACCCAACATGTTGAAGTCCAAATAAATGCAGTTTCAAAGGGATAAGCCCCTGTTCCTCAGCTGGATCGTGCAGAGCCGTTTGAAGCTCTTCAAACCCTTTGAAACTGCATTGATTTGGACTTCAACATGTTGGTTGCACTTGAAGTCCATTGTGTGGAGAAAAATGTTTTCCTCAAAAAACGTAATTTCTTTTCCACTGAAGAAAGAAAGACATGAACATCTTGGATTGCATTTGGGAGAGTAATTTATCAGGAAATTTTCATTTTGAGGTGAACTACTCCTTTAATGGGCTGGTAGCCTGTGCTGAGGCCGTAAATACATTTGGTGAGAATGTCTAGCGTTATTGGTTGTCTGGCGTCGGGATGGGTGGGCTGGGATCTTTGGATCCCTTTGATCAGAAGGGAGGTTTGTTGACTATTTATCTCAGGGGAGGGAGCGCCGTACATCAGTTTATGGAAAAATTGGACGCCGCTCAAGTAAGCTTTAATGGACCCGACTTGTAAGCCCTTAACGCTATTAAGGTAGGAAATAAATGAGGTGATTGAAAGGGAACGACATGTTATAAGAGACGTGGAATGATCTCCAAGCGGTCACGTAGGATTGGAGGGTCCTGGGAGAAACTGCTTGGAGGATAGTGTCGAGCGATGCGTCGAGGAGGGGTTTTAGCGGGTGGGTTACGGGAATATCAGTTCCGAATAGCGAGGTACTGGAGTTGGGATTTGGTCCTCCTCTGGAGCCAGCATCCTGCATTTCTGAGAGGATCTGTGCGCGGATGCTTTGGGACACTGGTGGCGGTTCCATGGCGACGGCATTGGACGGGACGGGCATCGGAGTTGCTGTGAAGAGAGAATATTGTGACTTGGGTTGGATGAGAGAGCTGGGAAGGGTGTAAGCCGGGGCTGCGAATGTTGGCAGCGGCCTCACGCTTGGATTACCCGCTGGGGCTTGAAAAGGAAAGTTAGTCGGAGGCAGTGTTCGAATTATACCGTGAGCTTCGGGGGGTACAGCTATTTCGACTGGCGACGTCACTCTCCATTTGGGGGTTCAAATTTTGTATTTCTCTGATATGTGCATTTCAAGACGTTTGAAGGCCAAAAAAGAAAAAAAAAAAGGATAAGAAATAGCTTTAAAACCATGTCAGCGGGCAGTAGATTATCTGTCAACACCTGCTCTCTCCATCACCCTTTCTCTCAGTCTCCTCATCTTGCCCTGTCTCCTCCCCTCCTAAAGATGAGATTTTCTAATTTACTGAAGGCTACAAATTGTATTATATTAATTCTCAATATGTACAAATTCATTATTAATCTCGTGCCTAACATGATGTAAACGGCTTTGTTAATGTGTCTAATTGTCCACTCACAATGACAGTAAACTTGCTAATTATTAGGCTACATTACACAAGTCACGTTACAGGCCTATTTTCATTTCAAAATGGCGAAATTAGACAAATTAGTTTGCCTGATTATTTTTGTCATCCGTTTAACATTTATGACCTAAAAAACGGTCAATTATGAAATGTTTAGTTTAGCTACTTACATCTTATCTCGCACTTGCCCGTAAACTGAAGCGTCGAGTCGCGCTGCTAAAATTCGCGCTCAGCAGCGTCTGTGGACATAAAGCCCGCCTACTTTGATTTGATTGGTCATCTCAAATATTCTGACATTGACGAGCAGTGACAGACCAATGAGACTCAGATGAACACACACACACACACACACACACACTGTCCTCTGTTTCTGACGTGCGCTGCTCTGCGCCGCTGCGGACTGAAGATGAAGAGCGCGCTGAAATAACACGACTGAAGTGAACACGAATTTGTGTAGCCTACACAATTACTACTTATTATTATTTTTCAGTACCCCCCAAACTATTATTTTCATCCCTTTTGGGAGGGTCCAAGTCTCATCTAGGGAGGTCGGACCCCCCCAATAACCCCCGTAAATCGAATTATGGTTGGAGGATAGAAAGGAAAGGAAGGGTGGTAGAATGAAGAGAGGGCTTGTGTTGTCTGAGCAACTGGATGTGGGCGGGGTTGTAACCAGTAGGGTGAGACTGTTGAAAGGGTTGGGCCTGTGATGCTAGCGGCGCTAGTGTCTGCGCCTGGAGCTGGAGGCCACTGAAAGGGAAAAGGGTTATGAACCCTTTAGGGTTAGGGTCATGAGTATAAAACTGAGAGGCTGTGGAAAGGCCGCTGGGCCCGGCTGCGTACGGCTCTGCGACAGCGGTGTGGAAGGTGTCCGAGTTGACCATAGACAGTAAAAGAAATGGACACAGCGACCCCATAGATTTCAACGGAGAAAGTTGAAGCCCATTAGAAGCATCACTTCCTGATAGCTAAGCGTACTGCGCCGGCTCACGCTGAGCTTGACGACGGAGATGTGACGTGAGCAACCGTTCTGACCTTCTACGAGCTGTGACGAGACAAATCTGAATTGAAATCTGAAACAAATCTGTTGTTGAAATATTTTGTCCCGTTGCTTTTATGGACTCTCTATCTATGGGCTTCTCCCTTGACTTTATGCCTCCACGTCCCCCTGATTGCCTCATAGACAGTAAAAGATTGCCTATGAGCTTCTCCTCCTGTCTATACGGTAACTTCTCTACTGTGCGACAGAGTCCCGTGGTTATGATGCAATCGTTAGCCTATTTTTACAAAAACGGCTTCTACGGGGCCATAACGTAAGATACAAAGTAATGGAGCTTTTAATGGTTCGATGGGCGAAGCGAGCCGGATCTGGTGCGACGGTGGTGTCTGGGGAGGCGACTTTTGGGCCCTGCGGGCTTTGCTCTGCCTGTGAGTCGTCTTGAGAGTTGGTGTGGACTTTGGAGAGAGGTTGGCTGACTGTAAGGTAACGTACAGACCATACAGCTCCGCTTTGCTCATTTGTCGCGAAGCCTGTATGTCTGAATTACCCAGCGCTCGCCTCAATCCAGCTACGGTCCATTTCCCGATAGGTGGGATCGCCGGGACGGCCGAGCGGTAGGAGGAGGATGGTCGTGGTACCGGCCGGATGCGAAGGCGGATCCCTGGGGATGTTTGCTTCTTCGTCAGATGAAGAGTTTAAACGTTGAGACATGGTAGCGGAACGGCGAACTAAGAAGTTGCTAAAGTGCAGCTAAACTGTCAATGGAGTGAGGTGAGAGTCTATATATACACCTCTTATCATTGATTATTGAGTGCTCTCCACCCGTGTTAATTATCTGAACGTGCTCCTCCTGAACTTTGTTAATAAAACATCATTTTGAAATACCCTCTGCACGTGCCTGACACACACACACACACACACACACACACACACACACACACCTCCTCGACAGTTGAGTTTGTGAGTTTGTGTGTTGATCAGAGGTGAGCGAGAACCAGTTCTTTCAGCCCAAAAACTTTCAAAACATCCAGATCTGTGTTCCAGGAACAGTGAGACATCAGCCGGGGGCAGAAAGAGAGACGTGTGTGTGTGTGTGTGTGTGTGTGTGTGTGTGTGTGTGTGTGTGTGTGTGTGTGTGTGTGTGTGTGTGTGTCACTCTCCTTACTGGTTCTTGGCCGTCTATCAGAGCTGGAGGCGCTTCATACAGATGGAACACACACTGATTTCATGCTTCTGCTTCAAGCGACACACATGGACGTGTGTGTATGTGTGTGTGTGTGTGTGATCAGCCTTCTCTATAAAGTAATGTTGATGCTGCAGGAACAGTAAACTTCATGAAACAAGAGGCAGATGGAGATTTACTGAAAGACTTGCCGAAACGAGAGAGCTTCTTTAAATTAATGAAATACTTATATTTGTACAATGCACGGTGTTTTATGGTTTATTTGTACAAGTTTAAGCTTTTCTATCACAGATTCTTGTATTAACCAGCAGTGGGCGACCAAGACTGTCAGTTTCTCCTGATCCGAGAGGTTTTTACGGGATTCAGATCCTGATGAATATAGTTTTAGATGCTCTGCGGCATCTTTGTTCTAGAACAGTGGTTTTCAATCCTGGTCCTAGGGAGCCACTGCTCTGCACAGTTTGTGTGTCTCCCTCATTTAACACACCTGATTCAGATCATCAGCTCGTTAGGAAAGAGCTTTATTAACTGAAGTGGGTGTGTCAGATAAAGGAGACATATAAAATGTGCAGAGCAGTGGCTCCCTAGGACCAAGATTGAGAACCACTGTTCTAGAAGATGGTACTTTATTTAAAAACTAATAATAATAATGATAAAATAATATAAATATAATACTTTGATATATACAATGGTACTGAATTACTACCATGATATACATGTACGTCAAGGTACTGTAAAAATATCATAGTAGCTATCACAAAACTAGGATGTTGCAACTAGTAAAAATTGTTTATAGGCTACTATAGTACTTTGATAATTTTACCATGGTACTGAATGATTACCATATTGATATTTACACACTGAATAAGTACTTCCAATCATACTATGATAAAACCACAATGTAAAAATATAATTACCATGGTAAAAGTAAGTGTTTTGCATCTCTTGAGTGAGTTTGATGCGTTTGTGACCTCAATCAGATCCACAACCGCAGATTTAACACCCAAATCCCGGGATTATCACTCGATTCATCCGCTCAACCAGGGTGGGAAATGTCACCGGCTTTTCAATTAATTTCCATGAACCACCCGTGGGACTAACGAGAGCCGGGATCACAGTGAGCTCTAACGAGGGCGCTGTGATTAATTAAGGTCTTCTTTTTACACCTATGCCTGCAAATGCTAAATGCCACAGAGAATATGATCCATTGTTTCACTAGACAACATGAAGTTCTCGTTAGGATTTAACCCTTGAAGACTGAAGACCAATGATGCTCATTTCCGGTGGAGGATCCAGAACACTATTTATAGAGGACACAAAACCATTCAATCCTCTATAGCTACTACATCTATACTGTAATTAAATACAAAATATAGACGCTCATTGGGGTCCGAGTATCAGTGGCTCGTGTGGATGGTTAGCGATACAATTGAAATTAATCTTATGATGTTGGTTTTACAGCAAAGTCCATCTTGAATCTTCACTGAAAGTGTCAAAAAGGGCAACTGACTTCACTCAAAACTCAAAAGAAATCCCTGCTTCTTATGTTCGATTAAATGAGAAATCAAATATACCCCTCTAAAGAAGTGTTTACTGTCGTAAGGCATGTGCTCATAATACAGGGCTATGTGGAGTAATATATGTGGACTCATATTCAACATTTAAATTGAGATCAATCACATGCCAAAACTTCCTGAAGCTTTTATCTTAAAGGCCTTTTCGTTTATTTCCACATGTGATACCTAACTTATGCTTGCAGTTTTAAGTGTTTGTTTTATTATTCATAGCACAATAGTACATAAGTGCCTTTGTAGGAATTTTATAATATATATTATCCTGAAAACGATTTATAAAATTGTCTCTTCATTTTAAATGGACAGCAATATATTTAATATTGTCTGGCAACTTGACAAATTGTTTTATTGGGGTCTAAAAAAAGTAATGATCTAGAAGCATTTCACAGCTTTCTTTTATAAAACTATGCTGTCAGTTCATCATAGTTATACAAATGAACCAAATCAATACACTTATTTCCATTCAAAGTGATGGAAACGGATGGAAAAACATTAGGCTTAAAGGGTTAACTCACTCAAAAAATAAAATTCTGCCATTAAAGGGTTAGTTCACTTAAAAATTTAAATTTTGTCATTAAAGGGTTAGTTCACCTAAAAATTGTAATTCTGTCATTAAAGGGTTAATCCCCCCAAAAATAAAAAATATGTTATTAAAGGGTTAATTCACCCAAAAAAGAAAAAAAGAAAAATATGTCATTAAAGGGTTAATTCACCCAAAAATGAAAAATATGTCATTAAAGGGTTAATTCACCCAAAAATTTTAATTATGCCATTAAAGGGTTAGTTCACCAAAAATGAAAAATATGTCATCAAAGGGTTAATTCACCCAAAAATTTGAATTATGGCATTAAAGGGTTAGTTCACCAAAAATGTAAATTCTGCCATTAAAGGGTTAATTCGCCCAAAAATTAAAATTCTGTCATTAAAGGGTTAATTCACCCAAAAATTTGAATTATGCCATTAAAGGGCTAGTTCACCAAAAATGTAAATTCTGTCATTAAAGGGTTAATTCACCCAAAAATTAAAAATATGTCATTAAAGGGTTAATTCACCCCAAAATGAAAAATATGTCATTAAAGGGTTAATTCACCCCAAAATTAAACATGTCATTAAAGGGTTAATACACCCAAAAATTAAAATTGCCATTAAAGGGTTAATTAACCCAAAATATAAAATTATGGTTAGTTCACCAGAAAATTCTGTCATAAATGAGCCTACTTCGGAACACCAATGAAGATTGTTATTTAACTGTTTTGACTTTGATTATGTCTTTTTTTTATTATTTATCGGTTATGTTGTGTTAAACAAGTGCAGTGCTGTGGAAAAGAACTTCCCCCTGGGGACAATAAAGTTCAAAGTAAAGTAAAGGTAAAGATATTTTTAATGAAATCTGAGAGATTTCTGTCCCTCCATTGACAGTCTCCGCAACTCAAGCCCCAGGGAAAGGCCTCATTAATGTAACCCATGTGACTCCAGTGGTTTAACCTCTATTTTATGAAGCGATGCAAAAAATATATAATCTACCACTTTATTCACAAAATATGAATCTCCAAAACGTTCACGAAACCACGACGCATGAGACCGGGGACAGTTGCAACATCATTTTTCTCCAATCAGAAACAAGCTAGAGTGATGACAGTACACTGCACATGCTCAATTGGATGCAATAACACTGTAATGCTATTATAACTTACATTTTTGATAATAATAATTTTGCTAACACTGACATATATTGTATTTGTAACATGTTGCAAATATCGCCAAACAATGCCTGGCCCGGGGTCAGTTGCAACATCTGACTCCACATTCAAATGCAAATTGTGAAAACGGTAGATTCTGTAATTATCTGTAAATGGTTTCGACTATTAACATACAGATGTAAGTTTATCGTATAAACAATTGGTGTGTCTAATCCAACCCGTCTCTGAGTAACAGAGCCCAATGCAAAAAGTGTTGCAATGTCCTCGTGTTGTGTTGATGGGAGCGGACGCTCTTGCACCGAGAGTTGATCAACTTCTCCAGACAAGGATTCATCGCTTGATAAATGAAAGTCCTCAAATAGGAGTAAAAGTTAACCAGTAACTTTACTTTAAGGAACTGCAAACAAACGGTAAGACTTATAGTCTGACAGCCACGGCTGAAGATTCAAATACAGTTTTGTTTTTGTGTCCAGAACCAAAATATGAAAGAAAAAACAATGTTTTCATGTCAAAAGATCATTTTTAGCGCCTGACTTCACAGTAATAGACACAGACTGGATAATCTCGGGACGCAACATTACTCAACACGAGATCCACAGTGAACAGTGTTCCCGAGTCTCGCGAACATCCTTAAAACAATGAAAAAGCCGTTCCGTGATAATACGCCACCTGTGAGCCGTTCGGCACCGTACTGATGCTGATCAGAGCCACATTATCCCAGCCGCTCTTCTCCTCTGGGAAATATGGAAATCAACAGCTATTGCTGACGAATAGCGAAATTTAATTTGTGTCTGTCGGCACTGAGCAGAAATGTTAAACTGTTATTTGCCCAGGAACGGATAATATGATTCTCCGCTCGTCCCTCGAGTCCCAAACAAAAGAACTGGTGTGTAATTAGGCGGAGGATATTGACACGCTATTTCTCGCCGCTCGTTCAACATATTGAAATGTGGAAAGTGCCGTAATGAGGTTCAACATTTGGAAATGTGCAAACCTGATTAGGTGTGTGTGTGCTAGAGCTCCTGCGGCTCAGGTTCGGGAAACACTCAGTACATCTGTGTTCTCCGCGTCTGGAGCATTTATCACCGCTTTACATATCGTTCTGAGTCAATCAGCATCGTATGGGGTTAGAATTGTTGCATTATTCCACATAAATATAGACTGAGATTCATAAACTGTCACGTCTTGTTTTGGTTCATGTTTCATGTCTAGTCATGTGATCCCTTGTCTATTGTGTCATTGGTTCATTGTTCACAGTTGTCCCTTAGTCATTAGTCTTGTGTGTATTTAAGCCAGTGGCGTAGGTTTGATTTTGAAATTGTGGGGACGGGACATCAATATATAAATATATTTTAAGTTTTGATCGAAATTATTGCTAGGGATATATCAGTGTCACCGGATATTGGTAGGGACACATCCCATAGTGTCCCTACTAAATTCTACGCCCCTGATTTAAGCCCCTCATGTTAGCCTTGTCGAGTGTGTTTGTGTAACCACTGTTTGTAAGCGTGTTCATGTTGTGATCTCATGCGTTTGTTTGATCCTATTTTGATTTCTGTGACAGGAGTCCACTGGAGCCGAGCTTGAAGAACCCAAGTGCAGTTATTTAATAATCAAAAACGCATGACATGAACTCAAAACATGAACACACTTACAAACAGTGGTTACACAAACAATACTCGACAAGGCTAACATGAGGGCTTAAATACACACAAGACTAATGACTGACACCTGTGAACAATGAACCAATGACAGCATGACTCAATAGACAAGGGATCACATGACTAGAACTGGGAATCACATGACAAGACATGAAACACGAATCAAAACAAGACGAGACACAAACAAATGTGAAGAGATTCACAAAAATGTATCAAATTCACAAATAAATAGATTAAGATCCACAAATAAATGTAAAGAGTTTCACAATATTTTATAAAATTCACAAATACGCTTTGTGACATAAAACACATTTGTAAATATTTGTATTTTATTTGCAAATCTTATTTTATTTTTATTTGTGAATTTTAGGATCAGTGCACGAGCTCTCCAGAATCATACACGGAAAACACACGTTCGGCGCAGCGGTGTGTGATTAGTTCTGCCTGACAGGAGTTTGTTAGAGAGGAGCAGCACACACACACTTCTGGGCATCAAACACTACATGCATGCTGAAACACATATGCACTCATGTTTCAGTGACTACACTGACAAATAATGAAGAGACAAACTGCAAGAAATCATAATCAATAGAGCAAAGTTGGTGTGGCCCTCCAAATTTTTTTTTATTTATTCAATGAAAGGAATGTACTATATTTTAGTTTGATAATGTTTTTTGTTTAATATTTTGCATTTTTAGGGGATTTTATGGTACTAAATTATATTTACGCTGTATTTATAATCCATTTATTCACTTTTTGAACTTAAATTGTCATAAATTTTGAATGTTTTAGAGCAACCGACTTAAGTTTGATCTCTTTTCAAAGACGACACTCGGCAGATTATTACTGAAGTGAAAAAATTGTTTTAAAAAGTGAACTTAAAAAAGTTACAGAATTGTATGTTTATTGTTATGAAAAAAGCACAAAAATACTATTTGAAATTTTTTGTATGAAATCTATATTTTAAAAAACACGTTTTACTCTAAAACGGCAATAAAATCAAAGCCATAAACCTAAGCCAGCTGTGCTCCAGATGTGAGTCTGATCTCTCAGTGAATGATCTTCCAGTGAGATGTTGTTCGGCTGCAGTTCCAAACGCTTCCACTAGAGGAAACTCGTCTCTCATTCATTTCCAATGCGCTCGTTTCTGACCGCGAGGAGCACAAGTGACTATTGCTTACAGGACCGTTTAACCTGTTCACATCATGTCCGTGATTTGTGTGTGTGTGTGTTCACACAGCAAGTGCCAAAACCTTTACCAAGTTTCGTTCCATTCCGATGAAGTAAACAAATAAATGTAAAAAAAAAAAAAAAAACGCAACTTTTTCGGGCTATATATAGAATTCAGAAA
>JARWKJ010000007.1:1280707-1298207 GCA_029959095.1 Rhinichthys osculus | reverse complement strand
ATGTCCATCCCTTTATGGCCACCATGTACCCATCCTCTGATGGCTACTTCCAGCAGGATAATGCACCATGTCACAAAGCTCGAATCATTTCAAATTGGTTTCTTGAACATGACAATGAGTTCACTGAACTAAAATGGCCCCCACAGTCACCAGATCTCAACCCAATAGAGCATCTTTGGGATGTGGTGGAACGGGAGCTTCGTGCCCTGGATGTGCATCCCACAAATCTCCATCAACTGCAAGATGCTATCCTATCAATATGGGCCAACATTTCTAAAGAATGCTTTCAGCACCTTGTTGAATCAATGCCACGTAGAATTAAGGCAGTTCTGAAGGCGAAAGGGGGTCAAACACAGTATTAGTATGGTGTTCCTAATAATCCTTTAGGTGAGTGTATATGCCTATTGTATTGATTAGTTTTAGTTTATTTAGTTTTTGTTATTTTTTACTAGCTGAAATAAAATAAGCTAAAGTTTTTTATTTATTTTATTTTAGTCAACATTTGCTAATGGAAGTGTATTATTATTATTATTATTTTTTTTTAAATATGTCTACATAATATTCATTTTTATTTATAATAGTTTTATTTTTTTATTTGAGTTATTTTTAACTATTTAAGCTATTTATTTTGGTTTATTAATGTCGTGTTATGTCTAGGCATTTTAGAAAAGGTATTTTATTTTATTTTTAGTTACCAATAATAACCCTGGCATGCACATCTGCTAATGGAGGTGTATTACTATTATTATAATTTTTAATATGTCTATATAATATTTATTCATTTGTATTTATTAGTTTCCATTGGCAACTAGTTAATTTTTTTTAATAATTTTTAATAATGTTTAAATTTAATTTAATATATTTTTTATTTCATTCAATTTTATTGAATTTTTTATTTGAATGTTTTGTATTTCAAGTAACACAAATGTATTTGATGTATTTTATTTTAGTTGTATTTAGCAATAACAACCCTGGCACGCAGGTCAGTAATGGAGGTGTGTATAAATACGCATGAGTGTATTTAGAAGAGGGTTTAATGACTTTGCAGTGATTCCATTGCTTATCTGCATTAAGGGCTTCAGTTCAGCTGTAGTGACAATAACAGCTGCTCATGCAAACGTCACTCTGAACGCTCTTCACATTTACACTCGTCTTTAACCAGCCGGACACAGATTCAGACCTCACAACGGGACATAAAGTGAACAAACAAGAGCATTTCATCCGCTCGCAGCATGACTGACACTGCTGGTCGGGGTTAAACTTTGAGAACGTCCTGCAAATCAAATTATCAGACATCGATCAGAAAGATGTTTTTCTTGAGGCAAAACATCTCAAAGCAACAGCATGCGAGCAGCGAAGTCGCACCAAGAACCGTCGCACGAAAGTGCAACTCCGAGGATTCAAAGAGGCCGTTGCGTCGGAAGACGAGTTGCGTTGAAAATCTATCCTCTGTTGATCGGATTCGCAAACATGCAATCAGACATTTGGGCTACAGCACGCTCAGCCTGGCCATGCGAGGTCTGGAGGAGATGCCCGAAGAGCTGTGGGAACTCCAAGAGCTCCAGAAGCTCAACCTCTCCTTAAACGCGCTGTCGCTTTTGCCATCAGGCCTTGGGAATCTGGAGAACCTGGTGGTTCTTAATCTGTGGGGGAACGAGTTAGTGGAGCTCCCGCCTGAGATCGGACGGCTCGGGAATCTACGAGTGCTTTTCGCCCACAGGAACCGGTTACACGACGTCCCAGAGGAGCTCGGAGACTGCTCCAACCTCGAGGTCTTGAGTCTGGCCAATAACCAGATCAGCACGCTTCCCAACAGCCTGTCCAACATGCGCAAACTCGCCAAGCTCAACCTCAGCCACAACCGCATCCAGCTCATCCCGGCCTGCGTGTACAGCATGAAGAGCCTCGTGTTCCTACATCTGGCCAACAACCAGCTGGAGAACCTCGCAGATAAGGTCGCTGAGAGGCCGATTAACACCTTTGTGTTGATTATTGTAATGCCTTCACTGCAAACAATGCTTTTCTTACTCAGTATTTTTGTCTTGTTTCCAGTCCAAATGTCTAAAAACTCTTAAATCAAGATGGATTTACTAAAGTAGGAAAATGCCTTTAGATATTATCTCTTGTTTTCTGGGGGGGGGGGGGGGGGGAGAATCTAAATAAAGTGAGTTTTTCCTTTAAAAAAGCAAAACGATCTGCCAATGGGGTAAGAAACATAATGTTAATTCAAACAGAAACAAGATTATTTTTCTTACCCCATTGGCAGATCATTTTACTTTTTTTTAAAGCAAATACTCACGGACTCCCGGACGAAGGCTTGTATGACGAAACGCGTCGGAATGTTTTAATAGTGTTGAGTATGACCAAGCCATAGTATTAAAGGCTTTTTAACTTTTCTAAAGAGAGTGCCTTGGATGTTCCTGATTATTTCTACAAATACTCACTTTATTTAGATTTCCCCCCAGAAAACAAGAATGGCATTTTACTCATCCAGTAAATGCTTCTTGATTTAAGAGTTTTTAGACATTTGGACTGGAAATAAGACAAAAATACTAAGTAAGAAAATCTTTTTCCAGTGTTGTTAGCTGGAGCGTCTAAACAAATTGCAGGTAAAGTGCAAAACTCGGCTGCTAGAACTATATAAGAGATCACATTACTCCCATTTTGGAGTCTCTGCATTGCCTCCCCTTTATAACAAAATAAAATAACTTTTTGTTACTTGAAATACAAAATAAACTGTTGCTTACTTACAAAATCCTTGTAAGTAAGCATCAGAGTTTTAAAGTCTACCCTAAACCTAATTTACAAGGCGTTGGGTTGGCACCTCAATACTTGACCGAACTTTTAATTCCATATAGTCCAACGGGTGACCTTCGCTCTTCTGAAACTGGTCTTGTTCCTTTAACTCGCTTATGATTGATGTGAGATAGGGCTTTTTCTTCAATAGCTCCAAAACTTTACCAATCGAGATAAGGCAAGCAAAATCTCTTAAATCTTACCTTAAAACTCATTTTTTTAGGGTAGCTTTTAATTGAATATTTGGATACATTTTTCACTGTGCATTCTTTTATATGGTGTATTTTGTTGCTTCAATTTAAATGTTATATTGTGGATTATTTGATATGGTGTATTTGTTGTTTTATTTGTTTCTGTAAAGCGCTTTGAGATGTACAGTTAAAGGCGCTATAGAAAATAAAGGTTATTATTGTTATGATTATTATAAGATCCAGGAGCTGGTGAACCTCAAGATCCTGATCGTGGAGCAGAACTCGCTTCACACGCTTCCCAGGACGTTGTGCCGTCTGACGGGCCTGGAGCTCCTCAACGTGGACTTCAACGATCTGCAAAGCGTTCCTGATGAGATGTTCATGCTGAGGCGCCTGGAGAAGCTCGCTTGCCATCCTCTGGATAAAGGCCTGCATATCGTCCACAATCCACTGCTCAAGCCCATTAAAGAGGTTCTGCAAGGAGGTCTGAAAGCCCTTTATAGCTACCTCAAACCTGCATGAAGATAAATGGTGACATTGGGGGATTACTAGGTTATGTTTTGCACAAAAAAAAACTTTTCGGTTTTTCTATAGTGGTTTTCTTTCTCAGTTTTTCAGTGCAAATATATAATTATGCTTTATTTAAAGGAAAAACAAGATTATTCAAACCGATCGCACGGCAATTCGTACAAATTTTACAAGGTGGCTAATTTGTACGAATTCATACGACCTCACTCTACCTACACTCAATTTTTGCTAAAGCGTACATATTTTATGAGTTGCCCAATTCGTATGAATTTGTACGAATGACCTACACCTGACCCCGCCCCTAAACCTACCCATCACGTTTTTAGACAAATCGTACCTTCTACTCACTCGTACGAATGGATCGTGAGATAGCGTTAATTTTATTAGCAGATATTGGTACCATTAAGGAGGTCTGAAAGCCCTTTATAGCTACCTCAAAATAAATGGTGAATCTGTTAGTCGAAGCGTCGCACACTGTAAGTACACTGTACAAAAGTAAGGATTTCTGGGGTATTTTATGCAAGAAAATACTTTTTCAGTCTTTCTATAGTGATTTTCTGCAGTTTTTCATTTCAAATATCTAAAGATCCTTAAATCAAGATGCATTTACCAGAGAAGCAAAATGAGTAACATTAAGTAGAATTTGCTTAAAACAAGAAAATATATCAGTAAAATAAGCTTAATGTCAATGGAAAACAAGATTATTTTTATTGGCAGATATTGGTGCTCAGGCACCTATTGTGTTCATTACTGTCCTTCTTCTTCCACTTTGAAGTCTAGAGAAGCCCACAGAGCCGTGAAAATTGGCACACTGATAGATGACAGTCTGAACCTTAAACACACCAATTTTGGAGTCTCTAACTCAATCTCTCTAGCGCCACCATCTGTTCAAAGCTGCATTCACGTTTATCCTCATAACTTTTGAACCATAAGGGCTAGTAACACAATTCTTTCCCCTTCTGATTTTTTTTGCCTCAAGACGATTCAATTAAATCATATGACGTAATTTTCTGTCATGAAAAATGTCTTCAGACCATGTCGACAGAAAAACCTGAAATTCAAGTCATTTGGCGAACCGTTTTTTGAAAAACTCGTTAACGAATTCTATGAAGAGCATGCCATAGTGGACGTGAGGCTATATCTCTGAAACACTTTAACGTATTCAGACCAAACCTGGTGTGTGTTATGACAACCATGGCCTGAGGGAACCTGCATAGTTTCAGCACAGTGCCACCTAGTGGGCAGGAGATATGAAAAATGTCTATTTTTGCTCCTGAACAAAACTGGTCTCTTTAGATTCGGTGCAGCATACCGAGTCAAAGGACACCCATATTGGCCATTTTGGACGTCAGCCACTTTTAATCGTACAAAATGGCTGACGTAAAATGCTATACTGATAAAAATGCAGTGCAAAATGCTATATCATATGAACGCATTGGCGTATCGTTAACTAAACTCTGTCATCGGCACCATGCCCTGAATATCCTCAAAAAGTTTTGAGACAGTACCACTTTGTGGTCGAAACATAAAATTAAATTTCAAATAATGATTGATTAATTTGGCCTATTGTAATGAAACTGCTCTTAATAGATTATTTGGGTCATGCCGAGAACATAGATACCAATATTACCATAATCAGACCTCATCAATTTGGTGTCAGCGCCACCTACTGGTCAAACGTAATAAGCAGTTATGTCACATTACAAGTGTCTTTACTCATTTTACAGTTGGTCTTTTTTTTAAGGCAAAACTCCTTTAATTTTAAGACATTTTTCATAAAATAACTTAATATCTTCAGTCATTTTGCTTCTCCTCCAGTAAATGTCTCTTGATTTAAGAATGTTTAGATATTTGTGCTGGAAAACGAGACAAACACTGAGTGGGAAGCTTATTTGTTTAGCAGTTTTTTTATTATTTGTGAAATTTAGTAGCAATTTCTGAGTGAAAAATGTTACAAAGTAAATCCTACACCAGTGCACTGTAAAAAAATAAAAACATAAAATTTGAAGTTGTTGAAAAACCTAAATGATTATTGATGTATGTTATACAAGAATATACTATTTCAGTTTTTCTACTTCAGAATTCCATGTTTAATTCAATGTGTTACTTGCCGTTTCTTTGTAATTGTTTGTGAAATATACTAGCATTTTTTTGTGTGAAAATTGTTTCTAAATAAATTCTGCACCAATTTTTTTCCACTGATGTCATATTATATGTGTTTTCATTGTTGTTGAAAATGACATTAAAAAAATACTTTAAAATTTACTGTACAAAAGTAGATTTTTTTTTGTCGTGCAAATGTCACTTATTGTTCCATTGGTAGATATTTGTTCTTGTTTTAAGCACAAACTCGCTTCATTTTCATAAATATTTTACTTAATATCTTCAGTCATTTTGCTTCTTCTCCAGTAAATGTCTCTTGATTTAAGAATGTTTAGATGTTTGTGCTGGAAAACGAGACAGAAACACTGAGGAGGAACATCATTGCTGTGAGACGAGACCGTAAAAAAGACAATCGCAATTAGTTTTAATTGCTCTTGATTGAAGCTCGTGATAAAGTCTCAGTCAGTCTGTGTTCATCAGCGCTATTCCTGACGCCTTTAAGCTTGAGTCTTAGATGCTGTGTTTCTAACCTTGCCTGTCACACACACACACACACACACACACACACACACACACACACACAGACAGGGCGTGTACATGTATCCTACAGTTGTCACATTAAGGGATTGCATTACTGTTCTTTAAAATAAACCACACTTGCTCTGACCATTTTTTGTTTGACCCAATAACGTTTATATATTTATAAGTGTGATTTATGTGTCCAGATACCGTTGTGGGACGGCTGTACTGTACTCATGCACTGGAAAATGAATTGAAATGATTATTGCATTATAAAACTACACACAACTTGAGAAGCAGAAAGACACAGTGAGCCTTGGTCACATGACCCTTCAGAAATCATCATAATATGCTGATTTGCTTCATATTTTTGTGGAAACACAGTGATAAACTTCAGTTCAAAAGTTAAAAAAAGAAATACTTAATATTCAGCTAAGACGCATTACATTGATTAAAAGTGACAGTAAAGACATTTATAATGTTACAAAAGATTCTCTTTCAAATAAATGCTGTTCTTTTAAACTTTTTATTCATCAAAGAATCCTGACAGTTTCCAGTAAAATATGAAAGTGTGTTCAACACTGATAATAATCATAAATGTGTCTTGAGCATCAGATCATCATATTAGAGTGATTTCTGAAGGATCATGTGACACTGAAGACTGGAGTAATGATGCTGAAAATTCAGCTTTGATCACAGGAATAAATTACACTTTACTGTATATTCACATAGAAAACAGATGATTTACATTACAATAATATTTTACCATTTTTACTGTATTTTTTAATCAAATAAATACAGCCCTGGTGAGCAGAGATAATTATGAATGAATTTGTTTTATGCAGCATAAAGACACTTTTAACGTGAACTAATGTCATAATATACACATTTAAACACATAAACACATAAACAGAGATGCTTCCACTTCTAAGTGTATTATTACGTAACTAAATGCATTGTTATGACTGTAAACATAACCAGATATAAAACATTTTATCCGTCAACAAAAACAACAAATGCGAAATAAAGAAATGCTTCAATGACACGCAGTGGTTATGAGTGATTCATCACAGGTTATGACTGAGAAACTCTTCAGTTATGGCTCTTCATCACTCTTATGCTGACAGATGCCGTGGCGAATATGATCTGCATATGAGCCGGTTATTATAACGGTTATTATAAGCATGCTTGTCCACATTGTTTCCATAACCGCGGGTTGTTGTTGCTGTCACAGATCGACTGTCTCTGGAGGGACTGTAATAGTCAGACCGCTTTAATTAAACACTAAACGCTCTGTTTTGATTGAAACACGTCCAGTGCTCAGAGAATGTGGTTATGATTAAAATAGCAATCTGAGAACTCAGTTCTGATAAAGATAAAGCTTTACAGTGCGCGGGAAGAGTTTTGAGCACTTAAATCACACTCGAAAACGTCTGAATGTCACTCAATTCTAGCTATCTCCCCCCTAACTTTCTTAAATTATTTTATTTTGTTTATTTATTTCTTTATTTTTATCGCAAATTAACCAAACAGTAGCTTATACAAGGTAAGAAATCAATGACACACACACACACACACACACACACACACACACACACACACACACACACACACACACACACACACACACACAGAGAAGAGTGGAAAACAAAAACAAGAAGAAAACAAAGAGATGGAAAACCGCTAAATATAGATATAATGGTGTAGGTACATTGGTAAGAAATTTGATATTTTAGTGATATAGATATAAATACAGGCAATTTAAGACAATCATTCTTAATTCTTAAATGATTTTAAATTTACTTTATTTATTTTTTCGTTGCGGTTCAGGGCTTCCGTACGTCTGCGGCTCTTAAAGGGACAGCAGCACTAATACTGTCAAAAGAACAACAGAGAAAATTACTCAAGAACTTTTGTAGCTTTAATAAGGATTAGTCTATATTTAATTTATAATGTATGCAGTGCAGACGGTTTGATAACTTCAATTTCTGTATATCTTTCTGTACGTGTTAGACAGGTAAATATGACATTTATTATGGGTTTATGTTGAGGATTGTTTGAAGTTCACTTAAATAAAAAAATGTTGAAGCCTAATAAATGTTAAACAAATTGAGCTTTCAATTATACTGTAAAGTTGAATGGCTATAATTAAACTCCCCATGAATTCAAAATTGACCATACTTACTTTGTTTGCCTAAATCGATCGTTTTGTGGTGAACAGTTCATCCATGCAAGTCAATCCACACACAAAAAAAATGTTTTGGCTTCGTAATCTTTAATCAAAATCTGAAATTTCCCCTCCCCTCTGCGTTGGAGGACCTTCCCTGATGACGTAGGTTTGACGGTTTGGGTGTCTGCTTAACATCCGTAACCACGCCCCTCCAACTGACAGTGGACCGGCTGAATGACAACACCTACTTTTCTAGATCCAATCAGGTGCTAGTTGGGGAAAAAGCCACGCCCACTATTTTGCCTCATTTAGTATTCCGTTTCTCTCGGAAATACTCACAACACTGGAGAAAAGTCGTTTGCAACTTCCGGTTCACAGGACTTTAATGTTTAAAATTGGGGGAAAAATCAATTTCATGGAGAAAAATAGAATACATAATATACAAATATATAACAACAACTGTATTAGTGATAGTGGCCTTCATTCATAAAAAGATGCCATTTAACAAGTATTATATTGTCTCTACATTCATTAATACTACGATTAATTAATTTTAAAATAAAATAAAATAAAAATCTAAATAAAATAAAATCTGAAATAAAATAAAACAAGACCAAACAAATAAATAGAAATAGAATGTGTTATAATATGTTAGTTACAAGGAAAAGATAAATGCCTAATATATATCTATATAACTAATAGTCATATAAGTAACATGTATCCTACAGTTGTCACATTAAGGGATTGCATTACTGTTCTTTAAAATAAACCACACTTGCTTTGACCATTTGTTGTTTGACCATAACGTTTATATATTTATAAGTGTGATTTATGTGTCCAGATACCGTTGTGGGACGGCTGTACTGTACTCATGCACTGGAAAATGAATTGAAATGATTATTGCATTATAAAACTACACAAGATATGTAAATATAAATCAAATTCAAAGAAAACATTTAGATATGTTTGCGTGTCCAAATAACCTTCTGGGACCTTTAAAATTAAATCATTTTTTAAGAGATCATATTCCTCACAGAAGCACTTTCACCTTGATATGAACTGTAACCCGAAAAGGCTTTTCTTACTCATTGTTTCCAGTCAAAATAACTACAAATTCTTAAATCAAGATGCGTTTATTAAAGTAAAATGCCATAAGATATCATATTTTGTTATCTCGGGGGGGAAAACGGAAACAAGATTATTTTTCTGACCACATTGGCAGATCATTTAGCTTGTTTTAAGCAACAACTCACTTTATTTAGATTTCTCTCCCAGATAACAAGAAAGACGTAATATCTAATGGCATTTTACTCATCTAATGCTTCTTGATTTAAGAATTTGTTGTTATTTGGACTGGAAAAAAGACAAAAACACTGAGTAAGAAAAGCATTTTCTGCAGTGTGTTTGAGGAGCAACAGCGCCCTCTATGGGTGACACACCAGAACTACATCAGATAAATCTGATTGAGTTTAAACTCAGACAACAGAAGTGAGTCTGTCCTTTAGCGAGTCTCAACTTGACCCGTCCGTCATCATAGCCAAGGTCATTATGGCATATTTAATCAGTGCAACACGATAACAAAATATTAAACATGTCCGCCAATCAGCTAATCAAGTAATGATGCTGAGAGCTTTGAGGAAGGTCAGGGGAGTCGAGTCGAGTTAGCCTCGGGAAAGCTAATTAGCAGGCCATATTTTAAGGATTCAATCAAGTTAATGTACGACGTGAACTCTTAAAGTCCCCCTGTGGTGAAAATCCAGCTTTTAATATTGTGTATGTGTCTATGTGGTGTTTTTAATACGCTCTAAGACACACCATGTGTAAGTTCATAAGTCGACAGCATTGCTGAGTATTTTCTGCTTAAAACTGCAGTGAACCAAAGACAGTCTCAAAAATACGGTTTGAAATCGCGAGCCCGTTCTCATCCCAAAGCGTAATATATTGACTCTTTTGCCAAAGCGTCTATATCCAACGCATATGGCACCCTTTAGCGTCATATGAGACGCAGATATATGGCGCCTCCTAGTGGTCTAACCCTAACACTACCCCAGACCTAAACCTACCCAAAACCGAAGCGTGTTATATTGACGCTAAAGGGTGCCATGTGCGCTGGATATAGACGCTTTGGCAAAAGAGTCAAAATATTACGCTTTGGGATGAGAATGCGTTGAAATCGCTGGTGTTTCTGACGTCACAAACGACCTTGTAACCAATCAGATCAACGTGTGATCGTCAACCAGTGGATCTCTGAGCTGAGGGAGTGAGTGGAGGCGGGGCTCATTTGCATATTCATAGAACCACGCATACTAAATGAGGCGAGGGTGTCGAGTTACATTCAAGATATTTTAAGACATGAAGATTTTTTTTCATAGGAGAAAACCTTAAATATGTCATTTTGGTGATCAAAGATGAGTTTTAACGGATGAAATGAAACTTTTTATTTAAAAAATAATGCTTGCAATATGGGGGTTTCATTTTGGGAACCATTTTGGGCTTCTTTGACAGAACCTTTAAAGAACCTTCAATTCTGTGGATGTTAAAGGTTCATAATGGAACCATCAATGCTAATAAAGAACTTTTATTTTTAATAGTGTATGCGATAATATATTGTGGCGCTGACACTGTTTATTCTCTGTTGATTCACCTGCTGTTGGGGGGAGGTGTCCGGGAGGGATATAGTTAAGAGGGAGGGGCTTAAGGACGGAGAAAGGGAGAAAGACTGTGAGCGGTACAGAGGAAAGTCAGTCTGACGTTACATCTCTTTTTGGGCGTTCATGTCGTTTTTGGGGACAGTTAGGACACCTCCTGATACCCGTGTTAGGCTGTACACGTTCAGGAAATAAACCTTCCAAGCCGTTTGGTGCTTGTAAACCGGATCTTCGTCTCCTGTCTGTTTCTCTGGGAAAGTGCACGACGTTACAATATATATGATCTCTATATCAGAGTCAGTGTTCCTGAACTCCTGAAACGCCTCCACTGTAGTCTTGAGTTTCTCCCGGGAACGAACACGTCACAATATTCCTCATTATAATAATTAATGCGCAGAATAAAGGGGCGGGGCCTGGTTGAGTTAGTCAGTAGTGTGTTAAACTGGCGGATATGGAAAGGGGCGGGGCATTCCCCAAACACACTCGAAGCGCTCGACCAATCACAACACACTGCTCCCGCCGACCAATCAGAGCACAGTGTGCTTTTCAGGAGGAGGGGCTTCATAGAGACAGGAAGTAAACAGAGCGTTACTGACAGACTGGGAAGAGAGGAGCCGCAACAATGGAGAATATGAGGAGAATAATCAACATTCAAGCAGGAAAACATGAAATCAATATGAGCTCTTTAAAACATTTGTTTACGAGTGATTCGAGTGTCTCTGGAACAGCTTTACGGCGCAGCAGTTCATGTGTGTGACATTTTTCCCTTACAAATTATTCACCGTTATAACGCCTCGTCAAGCGACCAGGAAAGCTGCCAATCATTTCACCACGACACTTTTTTATGTATGTGTTTTTGTTTCTTTGTTGTCTTGTCTTGCTGAACAAAGAATAATGTGTGTAATCGCGTGTAAGTCTTTATCAGTGTGTGTGAGTTTTACATGAAAGTCTTCGGATCGCGCTGATCCTGTCACGGTAACTTGGGAGTATTATCTTAATAACGTCTCAGGATTATTGTAGCTTAATCTCATAAAAGAAAATGCCATTACAGTCGCTGCTGGATCCGAAAGAAGATTGCATTTTTATTTCCTATATCAGTCATTGCATATTTGAGGCTATTCTCAGTCGAACGGCTTCATGATTGCACATTAGTCTCTGTTTTTTTGCTGTTTTGTATTAGTGGTTTTTATTGGCTTGTTTTATGGCAGTTAAACCCCATCATTTCTTTTTCTGTCCGCCCATATCTCTATTGTTGACTCACTTTATAGAGCGACATTGTTTGTTTTTGCCACAATGACATGATCTGATTTCAGTCCAACATTTAGTTTCTCCCCAGATACCAATTATACCGGAACCTTCAAACCCCTTGTGCTGAAAACACCAGTCTTTAACACAAGATGACTGAGTGTGTGTGTGTGTGTGTGTGTGTGTGTGTGTGTGTGTGTGTGTGTGTGTGTGTGTGTGTGTGTGTGTGTGTGTGTGTGAGAGAGAGAGAGAGAGAGAGAGAGAGAGAGAGAGAGAGAGTGTGAGTCTGTGTGTGTGTGTGTGTGTGTGTGTGTGAGAGAGAGAGAGAGAGAGAGAGAGAGAGAGAGGGAGAGAGAGAGAGAGAGAGAGAGAGAGAGAGTGTGAGTCTGTGTGTGTGTGTGTGTGTGTGTGTGTGAGAGAGAGAGAGAGAGAGAGTGTGAGTCTGTGTGTGTGTGTGTGTGTGTGTGTGTGTGTGTGTGTGTGTGTGAGTGTGTGTGTGTGTGTGTGTGTGTGTGTGTGTGAGAGAGAGTATGTCTGTAACTCAGCATGTACAGTAAGTACAGTATGTAAACAGCATGCATATATTCTTTGTTAAGGAAAATAATAGTTATATGACTTGTACTCAACTTATAAATAAGCATATGCACTATATTCAGCCAGAAATATATTTTCTTGGAAGTGAATTGCTAAAATGAGGAGCTTACTGACATTAATACTGCAACATTTCCTCACAAGCTGCAATGAAGACACAGACAGACAGACAGATGGATGGATAGATAGATAGATGATGGATGGATGATGGATGGATGGATGGATGGATGGATGGATGGATGGATGGATGGATGATGGATGGATGGATGGATGGATGGATGGATGGATAGATAGATAGATAGATAGATAGATAGATAGATAGATAGATAGATAGATAGATAGATAGATAGATAGATGATGGATGGATGATGGATGGACAGATAGATAGATAGATGATGGATGGATGATGGATGGATGGATGGATGGATGGATGGATGGATGGATGGATGGATGGATAGATAGATAGATGATGGATGGATGGATGGATGGATGGATGGATGGATGGATGGATGGATGGATGGATGGATGGATAGATAGATAGATAGATAGATAGATAGATAGATAGATAGATGATGGATGGATGGATGGATGGATGGATGGATGGATGGATAGATAGATAGATAGATAGATAGACAGACAGATAGATAGATAGATAGATAGATAGATAGATAGATAGATAGATAGATAGATAGATAGATAGATAGATAGATAGATAGATAGATAGATAGATAGATAGATAGATAGATAGATAGATAGAGTTGTCTCAGTGTCCAGCTGTATCAGTGGGAGGAGATGAAGCACGACACCAGAGAAACAGTCAAAGCTCCCGCACACCCTCTACCGGGGAACTAATCTACAACTCTCTCTCTCTCTCTCTCTCTCTCTCTCTCTCTCTCTCTCTCTCTCTCTCTCTCTCTCTCTCTCTCTCTCTCTCTCTCTCTCTCTCTCTCTCTCTCTCACACACACACTCACACACACACTCACGCGCCGCGCGTCTCCGGGAGAGCCGGAGAAACAGTTCCACAAGAGCCTGAAACAACCGAGAGCCTTTCCCAGAACGAGTTCGGCCCGCGGGCGCCCGGGCTCACGGAACACACACCACCAGGACCGGGCTCACGGAACACACACCACCAGGACCGGGCTCACGGAACACACACCGACACGATGGACAAACTTTTCGCGTGCGTCTTCGCGGCGGTCGGGGTGTTGGTGTCCGCGCGAGCGCAGGTGTTTAAAGGTAAGACTCGTGGTTTCCCTCAGATTCAGGACTGGGGCTTCGCTCGTGTGTCTGTAAACTTGGCGTTGCTGAGAGCGCGACCGTGTATCGAGGATTATGTGCGTTTGCTTTTGGAGAGACGCGTAAAGTTTGATGAGCACCGGAGGAATGCTAATGACAGGCTCCGTGTTCTGGGTTAGAAACATCGGATCCTGTGAGAGTCACGGTTTGTCGCGGGAGTTGTTCGGAACAAATTTGGACAAACCCAAACGTTGGGTTAAAAATAAAAAAAATATATATTAAAAAAAATTAACCCAACGGATGGGTTTGTCCATATTTGACCCAAAGTTGGGTTGAAACAAACAACCCAGCATTTTCGGACTCAAGTGTGTCCAGATTTCCAAAATGATTGTGCAGCCTTATTCTACATTTTTTTTCTTCACAAACCCAAGAATAAACAAACACTGATGTGTGAACATCAAAAACTTTAATAATAATCTCCAGTTTGGAGAGATAAACACTGTTTCTGTGGGAATCTGACCTGATGATTTCTAATGCGTTACTCTTTATGGATTTCTGTCTAATGAAACACATTAGTTCATTCGATTGATTTATTAATGGATGTGAGGTGTCTCTCTGGATCTGACGGAAGGCATTGCTGTGCTCCACTGATCATCCTGTTTATTCAAAGTTTTTACACGCTTTTATGAGGTCTGAGATGTGACCTGTCAATCAAAACTTAATCATCATGATATGCAATGCACACAGTTGCATGTGTGTGAAGTAAAACGCGTGTGTATTGAAACGGAGCTCTCACTGTGTTTGGTTTCGATGGTGGCGAACGGAGTGTTTTAAGCTTCAGACTCATTTTTGGACGCATCGGGTGAAGTGTAACTCAGATGTGTCTCTGGAGCCCGAGGGGACGCGCACTGGAACAGGGCTCGCTTTATCTGAACAATACATTTCCCCGTGTAATAGGGCGCATTAGTGACGTTTAAATCGATATGTCAATGAATGCATAGATAATGGTGTGTCAGTTTGAGTAGGTTTGTATTTACGGAATAATGACTAGTTGCTCTTTATATTTAAATCGCATCACTTTTGCATGAGATTGGTTTCTCCCCTCACAGATTCAGTGAGCTTGATCAGTGTTTTTCACATTAAACCCCCATTTGAACCCCAGAACATGTCAGTTAGTGATTGCATACATGCAAAAATGTTTCAGGTTTATATCCGATGTGTTTCTGACTGTACTGTATGTGTTGCAGTTCCTCTGTTGGCCTGTAGGAGGCAGCATGGCTCACTTATAGCGACTGTACATATGCATATACTGTACATCAACTCACATCACAGCTGTGCTGCGCTTCATCTGATCCTCAACGATGGCTTTGCCTGAAACACACACTTTGACTGTGGTAAAACACTGTAACGTACATCCCTGAGCAGCTTATGCTTTATAAAAACATAAATAGCCAGCTTTATATTCATTAACATGCTGTTTTCCGACCCGCTCCGTAAGCCAGACCGGATTTTGGTGCACCAGTGTTGATATCAGATGATTATACCATGGTGCTTTGATAAACTAATGTGCAAAACCGATGATTTATGTACTATATTACTAACCCAGCAAACAGGGAACGTTCCCAATATGTTATGGACAAGTAATGTTAATACAACGTTCCTTCAAAGTTACCTTTAATAATGTTCTCAAAACATTTAGCTGGGCGTTCGTTTAATGGTTTTTAAGTTTTACTATTTGTACATTCAGAAGTACATTACTATATTTTTTGCAAAATTGAATGTTCAACTAATGTTTGTATAACCAAGAAAAACATTCATAAACCGCACATTTTGAACTCTCAGAGAACATTCAGAAAAAATGATTGTATCCCTTAAAACTCATCTTTGATCACCAAAATGACATATTTACAAGTTTTTTCCCTTGAAAACATGTCTTAAAATATCTTGAATGTAACTCGACACCCTCGCCTCATTTAGTATGCGCGGTTCTATGAATATGCAAATGAGCCCCGCCTCCACTCACTCCCTCAGCTCAGAGATCCACTGGTTGACGATCACACGTTGATCTGATTGGTTACAAGGTCGTTTGTGACGTCAGAAACACCAGCGATTTCAAACCGTGTTTTTGAGACTGTCTTTGGTTCACTGCAGTTTTAAGCAGAAAATACTCAGCAATGCTGTCGACTTATGAACTTACACACGGTGTGTCTTAAAGCGTATTAAAAACACCACATAGACACATACACAACATTAAACGCTGGATTTTCACCATGATTATCTAAAAAACTAATGTTTTATTAGTGGTTTGTGTGTGTGTGTATTGGAGTCAGAGGAGAGTCGAGCTCTTTAGCATCCGTGTGATTTATAAGCATCTCTCGTCTCCACACACACACACACACACACACACACTCACAGAGCTCCAGCTATCATCGATTAGAACTGGCTAATCCGTATAAATATAACACGCGTAGGTCTTCCAATAGTGTGATGATTGATGGCGTTGTGTGTGCAGGAGTCCGTCTGACTGACACCCACTGGTGCTTTAATTCACCAGAAGACTCGCCGGAGAGTGTGAGGCGTCACTCAGAGTCTGATTACTGGCGCTCGCCTCCACGGCCGACACATCGAGCCAGAAAAGCTTCAAACCGCACGTCAGAAGTTCTGCTTAAAACCCGAAAGTAGCCCGTGTCTTATTTTCCTTTCAATGTTAAAGTTTCACACGCAGAGACATTATGAGTGAGTCATTCATAGACTGAGTCTGTGACAGCTGCATGTGAACGCCTTCATGCACAAATCTTTATTCAACAACTTTCTACTAAAATCGATTCTAATTTTCTTAAAAATGGACATAAAGTCGCGATGAAACAGAACCAGCATCGGATCTTGTCTTCTGTGTTGTGACATACATCGGAGTGTAACATGTTTCCAAAGAAGAAAAAAGTAGGGCGGGGATTTGTTTGTATGCGTTGGTCGTTGATTGGATGTTGAGATGTGGGCGTGGCTCTTATGCATGTGGGCGTGGCTCTTATGCATGTGGGCGTGGCTCTTATGCATGTATGCAGATGAGCGTCAGCTTGAAGGGGCGGAGTAAGCTTGTCATAATACCCACACGGTCTTATTCCTAAATGATAACAATATCTATTATACCACTGATAAAATCACTCTGGAACATATAAATCTGTGTTATAATCCTGAGAGAGCACTTGACATGTATAGATATGAAACATAGTTGGGATATAAATGTCTAAAGTAGTGATCGAAATAGACTAAATCACCTTTAAAAGGAACTTTCTGCTTCAAATGAAGATTGTATCGATTACACCAGTAGGTGGCGACAAGTGACTGTTAAACATGAATCATTGAATCATTCACTCAACTCGATTTAAAATAATTGATTCAGATTAATTAAACATGTTAAATAGACTGCAGTAATTAACATTTTGTCAGAACCTCAACTGTGAATGACGTTGTG
>JARWKJ010000007.1:1218207-1273207 GCA_029959095.1 Rhinichthys osculus | reverse complement strand
CCACACATCACGATCTGGTCCAGACAACTGAGCGAGAGAATGACACAATTTTATTATGATATTTTCATTTTTTGAGGATTAACAAGCCAAAATGAGAACATGAAAACACGAATCCCTCCCAAAGGCTTAACCCCGCGCTCTCTTTACATTGATGGATAGACAAGTTAACAGAAAAACAAAGCCACAGGAATGATCAAACATGACTATAACAAAATAATAATAATAATTTAAAAAAAGGAGGGATAAAGTGTATTATTTCCAACATTATAACGTCCCGAAGTTGAATCCAGCACTTGTGTATATGTGGCGGGAGAATGACACAAGCTTTCATGTATAACACACAAAAAATGTATAAGCAATACACACAAACTCAATTCATTTTATACGTCAATTGAAGTAGTTATTGAAATATATGGAGAAAGTGGAAGAAGTAGCTTGACATAAATGTGTTCCTTTTGTTTTAAATTTGTTTTTGGACATTTTTTGAAAAGATTTCCCTGGTAAAATGTTAGATTTTATTATTTGTTTTTTTTTTCAAATATTCAAGGGAACCTATTATGCCCCTTTTTTACAAGATGTAATATAAGTCTTGAAGTAGTTATTGAAATATAAGGAGAAAGTGGAAGATGTTGGTGTTCAGCTTGACGGAAAACGATTTTTTGTTCCTTTTTAAAAATTTGTTAATGGACATTTTTGAAAAAGACTTTCCTGGTAAATTGTTAGAATTAATTTTTTCAAAAATTATAGTGAACCTATTATGTCCCTTTTTACAAGATGTAATATAAGTCTCAGATGTTTCCAGAATGTGTCTGTAAAGTTTTGAGTGGAAGGGAACGCTTGCTGTTTTCGTGCATGTTTCTTTAAATGCAAATGAGCTGCTGAGTCCCCACCCCCTTTCCAGAAGAGGGCGGAGTCTGTACAGTGCAAAAACTAAAACATCTGTTTGGTCTTGATTATCATCTCTATCGCAGCCACACAGTTCTTCATCATCAAGAAAGTTTATTATCTGCTATACTCTGATGCTAAACTTCTGATATATGGTTAGCATGAAACGCACACAGAAAGCTGGATGTCAGACGTGATTATTAAACTAAGTTCTCTTTCACGCCTTATTGAGCTTAAACTGTCAAATACACACAAGGTTATGTCAAAAACTCACAAAGTTCACATAAACACAGTCGGTTATGTCTGTGAATGTAAACAGCAGGGAAAGAATAACTGAATAACTTTAGTAGCTTTGATAAGAATACACTTCTCACTTGAATGCGGCTGTAAACGCTCTGGCGAGGAGATAAACAGCAGCTCACTGAGGGCGGGTCTATGCTAATCAATCAGCAGTCATGGGCGGGTCTATGCTAATCAATCAGCAGTCATAGGCGGGTCTATGCTAATCAATCAGCAGTCGTGGGCGGGTCTATGCTAATCAATCAGCAGTTATGGGCTGGTCTATGCTAATCAATCAGCAGTCATGGGCGGGTCTATGCTAATCAATCAGCAGTCATGGGCGGGTCTATGCTAATCAATCAGCAGTCATGGGCGGGTCTATGCTAATCAATCAGCAGTCATAGGCGGGTCTATGCTAATCAATCAGCAGTCGTGGGCGGGTCTATGCTAATCAATCAGCAGTCATGGGCGGGTCTATGCTAATCAATCAGCAGTCATGGGCGGGTCTATGCTAATCAATCAGCAGTCATGGGCGGGTCTATGCTAATCAATCAGCAGTCGTGGGTGGGGTCTATGCTAATCAATCAGCAGTCATGGGCGGGGTCTTCTATGCTAATCAATCAGCAGTCGTGGGCGGGGTCTATGCGAATTAATCAGCAGTCATGGGCGGGTCTATGCTAATCAATCAGCAGTCGTGGGCGGGGTCTTCTATGGTAATCAATCAGCAGTCGTGGGCGGGTATATGCTAATCAATCAGCAGTCGTGGGCGGGTCTATGCTAATCAATCAGTAGTCGTGGGCGGGTCTATGCTAATCAATCAGCAGTCATAGGCGGGTCTATGCTAATCAATCAGCAGTCGTGGGCGGGTCTATGCTAATCAATCAGCAGTCATGGGCGGGTCTATGCTAATCAATCAGCAGTCATAGGCGGGTCTATGCTAATCAATCAGCAGTCGTGGGCGGGTCTATGCTAATCAATCAGCAGTCATGGGCGGGTCTATGCTAATCAATCAGCAGTCATGGGCGGGTCTATGCTAATCAATCAGCAGTCATGGGCGGGTCTATGCTAATCAATCAGCAGTCGTGGGTGGGGTCTATGCTAATCAATCAGCAGTCATGGGCGGGGTCTTCTATGCTAATCAATCAGCAGTCGTGGGCGGGGTCTATGCGAATTAATCAGCAGTCATGGGCGGGTCTATGCTAATCAATCAGCAGTCGTGGGCGGGGTCTTCTATGGTAATCAATCAGCAGTCGTGGGCGGGTATATGCTAATCAATCAGCAGTCGTGGGCGGGTCTATGCTAATCAATCAGTAGTCGTGGGCGGGTCTATTCTAATCAATCAGCAGTCATGGGCGGGTCTATGCTAATCAATCAGCAGTCATGGGCGGGTCTATGCTAATCAATCAGCAGTCGTGGGCGGGTCTATTCTAATCAATCAGCAGTCATGGGCGGGTCTATGCTAATCAATCAGCAGTCATGGGCGGGTCTATGCTAATCAACCAGCAGTCGTGGGTGGGGTCTATGCTAATCAATCAGCAGTCGTGGGCGGGTCTATGCTAATCAATCAGCAGTCATGGGCGGGTCTATGCTAATAAATCAGCAGTCGTGGGTGGGGTCTATGCTAATCAATCAGCAGTCGTGGGCGGGGTCTATGCTAATCAATCAGCAGTCATGGGCGGGTCTATGCTAATCAATCAGCAGTCATGGGCGGGTCTATGCTAATCAACCAGCAGTCGTGGGCGGGGTCTATGCTAATCAATCAGCAGTCATGGGCGGGTCTATGCTAATCAATCAGCAGTCGTGGGCGGGTCTATGCTAATCAATCAGCAGTCATGGGCGGGTCTATGCTAATCAATCAGCAGTCGTGGGTGGGGTCTATGCTAATCAATCAGCAGTCGTGGGCGGGGTCTATGCTAATCAATCAGCAGTCATGGGCGGGTCTATGCTAATCAATCAGCAGTCATGGGCGGGTCTATGCTAATCAATCAGCGGTCGTGGGTGGGGTCTATGCTAATCAATCAGCAGTCGTGGGCGGGGTCTTCTATGCTAATCAATCAGCAGTCGTGGGCGGGGTCTATGCTAATTAATCAGCAGTCATGGGCGGGTCTATGCTAATCAATCAGCAGTCGTGGGCGGGGTCTTCTATGCTAATCAATCAGCAGTCGTGGGCGGGTCTATGCTAATCAATCAGCAGTCGTGGGCGGGGTCTTCTATGCTAATCAATCAGCAGTCGTGGGCGGGTCTATGCTAATCAATCAGCAGTCATGGACGTGTCTATGCTAATCAATCAGCAGTCGTGGGCGGGTCTATGCTAATCAACCAGCAGTCGTGGGTGGGGTCTATGATAATCAATCAGCAGTCATGGGCGGGTCTATGCTAATCAATCAGCAGTCATGGGCGGGTCTATGCTAATCAATCAGCAGTCGTGGGCGGGTCTATGCTAATCAACCAGCAGTCCTGGGCGGGTCTATGCTAATCAATCAGCAGTCATGGGCGGGTCTATGCTAATCAATCAGTAGTCGTGGGTGGGGTCTATGCTAATCAATCAGCAGTCATGGGCGGGTCTATGCTAATCAATCAGCAGTCGTGGGCGGGGTCTATGCTAATCAATCAGCAGTCATGGGCGGGTCTATGCTAATCAACCAGCAGTCGTGGGCGGGTCTATGCTAATCAATCAGCAGTTGTGGGCGGGTCTATGCTAATCAATCAGCAGTCATGGGCGGGTCTATGCTAATCAATCAGCAGTCGTGGGCGGGGTCTATGCTAATCAACCAGCAGTCGTGGGTGGGGTCTATGCTAATCAATCAGCAGTCATGGGCGGGTCTATGCTAATCAACCAGCAGTCGTGGGCGGGTCTATGCTAATCAATCAGCAGTTGTGGGCGGGTCTATGCTAATCAATCATGAGCTTTCCTGTTGCTCAAACAGTAGAGCGTTGGCGCTTGCAACGCCAAGGTCATGGGTTCGATTCCCAGGGAAAGGAAGAACTGATAAGAATGTAAAATGTGTAGCTTGAAATGCAATGTAAGTCGCTTGCCAAAAAGCGTCTGCCAAATGCATAAATGTAAATGTAATCAGCAGTCGTGGGTGGGGTCTATGCTAATCAATCAGCAGTCGTGAGTGGGGCATATGGTAATAGGGCGGAGTCCACCAACAGTTGTGGGCGTGGCCTGTGTAATGTGACGTCACCCTGCTACAATCTGCAATTGGCTTGTTCTGAGACACTGCTTATGATTTATGGGGATTAAATGTTAAAAGTTTTATGTGACAAAGTTCGGGAGGAGCACGTTCAGGTAATCAACCAATCAGCACAAGAGGAAGCCGGTATAAATATAGCCTTCCTCACCTCTGGCCTAGTTTCACAGCATCCCTCCACCACCCATCACCTCACTCCCGGCTGAGTTCTATCCCAGTATACTCTGGGTTGGAGCTCGGAGCCCTCTCCCGGACCGCACGCCAAATACACATTAATTACTACATCTTTTTTCTATGAACGTGTGAGCATTTTGCTTCTTCTCCAGTAAATGTATCTTGATTTAAGAATGTTAGAGCTGGAAAACGAGACAGAAGACAGACAGACAGACAGACTAAATATAAAATATAAAAAACTTTTCTCGATGTTAATAACTGTGTCATCAGTCTGTGAAAAGGGTCGATGAATAGATTTTTTGATTGCATTTTTCTAATGCGGTTGAGTTTGTGATGGAAGAGCAGATTGAATGTGCCAGAGTGTGTGTCCTCGTGTGTGTGTGTGTCGTCCTCGTCTCGTGGCGTTCGTGTTACAGGTGTGACACAAACCCCATATGAAAATATATCCAGAGGCTAAATTCACCATTACTGTCACCGTGCGTCTGTGTTTGGCACATTAACATTTCTCTCCTGGTTATTAATGCATTAGAGCCGTCGAGTAGGTCACATTAACATTAGTACTGTCATTATGTGTGTGTGTGTGTGTGTGTGTGGACTAGAGGGGATTCGATCATTACTGTACGCTTGGAATCAGGTCAGCGGTTTAGAGTTTGTGTTTTTACTCAATAGAAGTAGACTTGGATCCATTGAGTAGATCATAAATAATAAACAAACATGCAGGGAATTAGATGTAGTATAGAATGTAAAGAAAAAGCACACACAGTAAATGCACATAATTAGAGTAATTACTGTAAATGAGAGTAAACATCACAATCTGCGCTGTGCTCACTGACATTATTATGCACATTATATATGACACCAGAACATTTGTGATTCATGGTTCTTCGTAGCTTTTCTTTTTCTTCAGATGGCTTTCTTTGGAGATTAAAATATTCCAGATGTTTCATTTTATGTGAATAAAAACGCCTTTTGCAATGCAATCTTGATTTTACATGTTCCAGAATGTGCCAGAATCAGATATTGATATATTTATAAGCACAACACAAGTTGGTTACCTTATTTATTTAAACCACGGAGTAAACAAAGTGTGAGGATGTAGATGTTTTGTTATTTGTTTTTGTTCAAAAAGCATAACTGTGAAATAATAATAAAAAATAGTTATTTATTTACTTTAAAAAATTAGGAATTAATGTTTTTCACACGCAGTACCTGTCAAAAGTTTGCAAAAAAAAAAAAAAATGAAAGAACAATTCTGAAAAAGAGTCTCTTCTGCTCACCAAAGCTGCATTCATTTGATCAAAAATATAGTAAAAATTGTGTAATATTATTGTAATGTAAATCATCTGTTCTCTATGTGAATATACAGTAAAGTGTAATTTATTCCTGTGATCAAAGCTGAATTTTCAGCATCATTACTCCAGTCTTCAGTGTCACATGATCCTTAACTTTTATGATTATTCTCAGTGTTGAAAACAGTTTAATATTTTTGTGGAAACTGTGACACCATTCAAACATTAGTAATAAGATTAAAAAAGGGTGTAATTAATACTTTTATTAAAGGACACATTATGTGATCAAAAGTGACAGTAAATATTTTTTAATGTAACAAATTATTCTATTTCAAATAAATGCTGTTCTTTTGAACGTACTATTCAAAGAATCAAGTAATGATGCTGAAAATTCAGCTTAGATCACATAAATATATAATATTTTATAATATATTCACAGAAAAACAGCTGTTTTACATTGTAATAATATTTTACAATTTTGATCAAATAAATGCAGCCCTGGTGAGCAGAAGTGTGTGTGCGTGTGTGTGTGTGTGTGTGTGTGTGTGTGTGAGTGTGTGAGTGCGAGTGTGAGAGAGAGATGTATTGCCCTATTCTGACCGTGTGTTTTGTGTGATGATGCTGAGGGACAGAAGAGTTGCTGATACTCTGTGAATGAGAATGTATTGTGTGTGTGTGTGTGTGTGTGAGAGAGAGTGTGTGTGTGAGTGTATGTAGAGTCACGCTGCTGCTCTGTGGACAAATGCTGTGAGCCGACAGTGAATGACCTCTTTATCAGGCAAACCTGCCTGGAATCCATTAAGCGCGGCGAGCGAGAGCGACTGCCGTTCAGCATCTCAATCACCGTCTCACCACTCTGTGCTCGGCTCCTTCTGTCTGACGTCATCTCTGTGCTCGGCTTCTTCTGCCTGATGTCATCTCTGAGCTCGGCTCCTTCTGCCTGATGTCATCTCTGTGCTCGGCTCCTTCTGTCTGACGTCATCTCTGTGCTCGGCTTCTTCTGTCTAACGTCATCTCTGTGCTCGGCTCCTTCTGCCTGATGTCATCTCTGTGCTCGGCTCCTTCTGTCTGACGTTATCTCTGTGCTCGGCTTCTTCTGTCTGATGTCATCTCTGAGCTCGACTCCTTCTGCCTGATGTCATCTCTGAACTCGGCTCCTTCTGCCTGATGTCATCTCTGTGCTCGGCTCCTTCTGTCTGACGTCATCTCTGTGATCGGCTTCTTCTGTCTAACGTCATCTCTGTGCTCGGCTCCTTCTGCATGCGGCTCCTTCTGTCTGACGTCATCTCTGAGCTCGACTCCTTCTGCCTGATGTCATCTCTGAGCTCGACTCCTTCTGCCTGATGTCATCTCTGAGCTCGACTCCTTCTGTCTGACGTCATCTCTGAGCTCGACTCCTTCTGCCTTATGTCATCTCTGTGGTCGGCTCCTTCTGCCTGATGTCATCTCTGAGCTCGACTCCTTCTGTCTGATGTCATCTCTGAGCTCGACTCCTTCTGCCTGATGTCATCTCTGAGTTCGACTCCTTCTGCCTGATGTCATCTCTGAGTTCGACTCCTTCTGCCTGATGTCATCTCTGAGCTCGACTCCTTCTGCCTGATGTCATCTCTGTGCTCGGCTCCTTCTGACTGACGTCATCTCTGTGCTCGGCTCCTTCTGTCTGACGTCATCTCTGTGCTCGGCTTCTTCTGTCTGACGTCATCTCTGTGCTCGGCTCCTTCTGTCTGACGTCATCTCTGTGCTCGGCTCCTTCTGTCAGACGTCATCTCTGTGCTCGGCTTCGTCTGTCTGACGTCATCTCTGTGCTCGGCTCCTTCTGTCTGACGTCATCTCTGTGCTCGGCTCCTTCTGTCTGACGTCATCTCTGTGCTCGGCTCCTTCTGTCTGACGTCATCTCTGTGCTTGGCTCCTTCTGTCTGACATAAGAAGAGCTGTCAGCTCACTAACTATGGTCGCAAGTTCTGTCGTTATCATCATAATTCAACGAGTCGTGTTTCCCGAAGACATCGTTCTAACGAACATTCGCAAACAGCATCGCAGAGTTGTGTGTGTGAGCGACAGATCTCGAGCTGCGGTTAGAAGCAGAGTTTAATTTGCATGACATGTGGACTTAATAAATCTTTATCTTGCGCAAAATAAGCAAGTTAACACTCAGTGCAACCTGTGTCTTTTATTTAGAATACGTACAAATGTCATTTACGTCTTTAAGTTCGTCAAGAGATTTAAAGTGTAGTTTTTGAAGAGAGCGCATGTGTGAACGAGCTCTAGTGCGTTAGAACGAGCCGATGAGTGAATCTGGAAATAAAGCAAAATAACTGAGAGAAATGAGAAATAGTCCTCAGATGCATGTCTGTAATTTATAGCAAAACATCTAGCATTAATTCAATCTCTAACAGATTCAATAGTTATTACTCCGCACCTGCGTGACGTCATTAACCAACGTGGTTGAACGACTCATTTGAGACAATATGGTTTCCGGAAACTACAATTGTAGTTAAACAGTGAGTTACGACGTTGTACGAGAAACGCATCCCTGTATTGTGTGTAACTCATTACAAGTAACTTGAGTTACGTAATCAGATTCTTTTTTCAAGTAACTAGTAAAGTAACGCATTACTTTTTCAAATTACAACAAAATATCTAAGTTACTTTTCCGTGGTTGTACAGGAAACACACTCCTGTTTAGTTCCTGTCTCTATGAAGCCCCTCCTCCTGAAAAGCACACTGTGCTCTGATTGGTCGGCTGGAGCAGTGTGTTGTGATTGGTCGAGCGCTTCGAGTGTGTTTGGGAAATGCCCCGCCCCTTTCAATAACCGCCAGTTTAACACACTACTGACTAACTCAACCAGGCCCCGCCCCTTTATTTTGCGTATGAATTTTGTAAATGAGGAATATTGTGACGTGTTCGTTCCCGGGAGAAACTCAAGACTACAATGGAGGCGTTTCGGGAGTTCAGAAACACTGACTCTGATATAGAGAAGAACTGGAGCTTGTTCATGATCAAACAGCAACATCACACACACACACAGATGAACACGAGGAAAAACACAATAGATCTTCTTTAACTAAAGATACAAATGTTCAGATTAACATCTCAAGGATTGAACCACCAAACTTTGTTGTCGCAAAGTTCCACTTAAATGATGTTCAATCCACTGAAATTTGTAACACAGAAGTTTATTAAATGCCTCTGAGTTGGGATTGTGTGTTATATTTCTGTTGTATTAACTTGAACTGGAAAGTGTATTAGTTCCCAGCATGCTTTGAAAGGAATGGGATCAGGAGAGTAAATGTTGAAATCTGGGGTTGGAGTTAAAAGAGAATATAATCCATTGAAATGATGTGCATTCAAAAAGAATTCACTGTTTATCAAAATAGCTTTTATTGCGTTTCCAACAACATCACTGCAAAACATCAGTGTTTCTGTCTCGTTTTCCAGCACTAACATCTAAACATTCTTAAATCAAGGGACATTTACTGGAGAAGAAGCAAAATGACTGAAGATATTAAGGCTGTGGAATGATTAATCGCATCCAAAATAAAAGTTTGTGTTTACATAATATATGTGTGTGTGTACTGTGTATACTTATTTTGTATATATAAATACACACACATGCATGTATATATTTAAGAAATATTTGCATATGTATACTGTATATATTTATATATAATTATATAAATATTTTATATATAAATAACTATTTTTCTTAAATATATGTGTGTGTATTTATATACAAAATAATTATACACAGTCCACACACACATATATTATGTAAACACAAACTTTTATTTTGATGTTTCACAGCCCTAATATTAAGTCTTGTTTTATGAAGAATCGATGAAAATAAAGTGAGTTTGTGCAATATTTTGCATCTCAAGCACACATATCTTGATTTAAGAATGTAAGAAGAAAAACATTTTTTATTTGCAGTGAAATGAACACTGTATTTACTGTGAAGTGATATTCTCTCTTTAGTAAACACACATGCTTCTCAGGATCACAGCTGGACTAAAACAATAAGATACGAAAGAATTGATGCGGCTTTGAATCGTTTACTAGCCTGTAATCAGCGGGAGAAATTACAGGGCGGAAACACGCTGAAAGCTCGTGTTTCGGGTGCGAAGCGTGTCAAGATAAACACTGGAAGCATTAATAGTAAGAGCTGGTGTACTACAGATCTCTGATACACAGAGGAAACATGTGCTCACAATCACACTGAGTTCTGTCAGGACCACCATCGTCAAATGCGATTAACAATTAGCATTCAGTTTGGATTGGCGGTCTGGTTCAGTTCTGGGCAGCCTAGCATGGATAAGAGCAGCGGTAACCCCCCTTAGGGTGAACAGAACCAACATGAATGTATTGCAAATATCATCGATTAATAAAGATTTTAAAGTACAACATAATTAGAGAGTTTAGTCTGATTCAAGGGGAATCCCAATGCTAAATCCTGACGGAGACAGGTGGAGCTGGGGAGGGAGGAGGGTAATCCTGACGGAGACAGGTGGAGCTGGGGAGGGAGGAGGGTAATCCTGACGGAGACAGGAGGAGCTGGGGAGGGAGGAGGGTAATCCTGACTGAGACAGGAGGAGCTGGGGAGGGAGGAGGATAATCCTGATGGAGACAGGTGGAGCTGGGGAGGGAGGAGGATAATCCTGATGGAGACAGGTGGAGCTGGGGAGGGAGGAGGGTAATCCTGACGGAGACAGGAGGAGCTGGGGAGGGAGGAGGATAATCCTGACTGAGACAGGAGGAGCTGGGGAGGGAGGAGGGTAATCCTGACGGAGACAGGAGGAGCTGGGGAGGGAGGAGGATAATCCTGACTGAGACAGGTGGAGCTGGGGAGAGAGGAGGGTAATCCTGACTGAGACAGGTGGAGCTGGGGAGGGAGGAGGGTAATCCTGACTGAGACAGGTGGAGCTGGGGAGGGAGGAGGGTAATCCTGATGGAGACAGGAGGAGCTGGGGAGGGAGGAGGGTAATCCTGACTGAGACAGGAGGAGCTGGGGAGGGAGGAGGATAATCCTGACGGAGACAGGTGGAGCTGGGGAGGGAGGAGGGTAATCCTGACTGAGACAGGTGGAGCTGGGAAGGGAGGAGGGTAATCCTGACGGAGACAGGAGGAGCTGGGGAGGGAGGAGGGTAATCCTGACTGAGACAGGAGGAGCTGGGGAGGGAGGAGGGTAATCCTGACGGAGACAGGTGGAGCTGGGGAGGGAGGAGGGTAATCCTGACGGAGACAGGAGGAGCTGGGGAGGGAGGAGGGTAATCCTGACTGAGACAGGTGGAGCTGGGGAGGGAGGAGGGTAATCCTGATGGACACAGGAGGAGCTGGGGAGGGAGGAGGGTAATCCTGACTGAGACAGGTGGAGCTGGGAGGGAGGAGGGTAATCCCGACGGAGACAGGAGGAGCTGGGGAGGGAGGAGGGTAATCCTGACTGAGACAGGAGGAGCTGGGGAGGGAGGAGGGTAATTCTGACTGAGACAGGAGGAGCTGGGGAGGGAGGAGGGTAATCCTGACGGAGACAGGTGGAGCTGGGGAGGGAGGAGGGTAATCCTGATGGAGACAGGTGGAGCTGGGGAGGGAGGAGGGTAATCCTGATGGAGACAGGAGGAGCTGGAGAGGGAGGAGGGTAATCCTGACGGAGACAGGTGGAGCTGGGGAGGGAGGAGGGTAATCCTGACGGACACAGGAGGAGCTGGGGAGGGAGGAGGGTAATCCTGACTGAGACAGGTGGAGCTGGGAGGGAGGAGGGTAATCCTGACGGAGACAGGAGGAGCTGGGGAGGGAGGAGGGGAATCCTGACGGAGACAGGTGGAGCTGGGGAGGGAGGAGGGGAATCCTGACTGAGACAGGTGGAGCTGGGGAGGGAGGAGGGTAATCCTGACTGAGACAGGAGGAGCTGGGGAGCGAGGAGGGTAATCCTGACGGAGACAGGAGGAGCTGGGGAGGGAGGAGGGTAATCCTGACTGAGACAGGAGGAGCTGGGGAGGGAGGAGGGTAATCCTGACGGAGACAGGTGGAGCTGGGGAGGAAGGGGGGTAATCCTGACGGAGACAGGAGGAGCTGGGGAGGGAGGAGGGTAATCCTGACTGAGACAGTTGGAGCTGGGGAGGGAGGAGGGTAATCCTGACGGAGACAGGTGGAGCTGGGGAGGGAGGAGGGTAATCCTGACGCAGACAGGTGGAGCTGGGGAGGGAGGAGGGTAATCCTGACGGAGACAGGTGGAGCTGGGGAGGGAGGAGGGTAATCCTGACTGAGACAGGAGGAGCTGGGGAGGGAGGAGGGTAATCCTGACGGAGACAGGAGGAGCTGGAGAGGGAGGTGGGGTAATCCTGATGGAGACAGGAGGAGCTGGGGAGGGAGGAGGGTAATCCTGACTGAGACAGGAGGAGCTGGGGAGGGAGGAGGGTAATCCTGACGGAGACAGGAGCAGCTGGAGAGGGAGGAGGGTAATCCTGATGGAGACAGGTGGAGCTGGGGAGGGAGGAGGGTAATCCTGACTGAGACCTGTGGAGCTGGGGATGGAGGAGGGTAATCCTGACTGAGACAGGTGGAGCTGGGGAGGGTAATCCTGACTGAGACATGAGGAGCTGGGGAGGGAGGAGGGTAATCCTGACGGAGACAGGTGGAGCTGGGGAGGGAGGAGGGTAATCCTGACGGAGACAGGTGGAGCTGGGGAGGGAGGAGGGTAATCCTGACTGAGACAGGAGGAGCTGGGGAGGGAGGAGGGTAATCCTGACTGAGACAGGAGGAGCTGGGGAGGGAGGAGGATACTCGCTCCTGAGAAATGCGATCGCTGCTGATAATACTAATATATGAATACAGTGATAGGCGTCGTATTCCAATAGGTAGAGGTTCAGCTGATGTGAGCTTGACTAGCGTGACCTGCCAGAACTGACTGAGGTTTGTGGAAAATCAAGGCCTTTATGAACTTGATTTTTAAGGAATGTTTTAAGGTTGATTTTCTAACGCTTTTTTACTTTCTCAGTTTGTGTAAACTTATTTTTAAAAGTATTTTTTCTCGCATTCATTTCACATGTCTAGTAGAATTATGTTTCATTGATACAGTATATTACTTTTTTCTTGATATACCCCGAAATAAAGAAAGTGTAATGTGACAACATGCCCCATCTGATCTAGCCAAAAAATATACAAGACAAACTAAAATATTTTCTCAATACAATACAATACAATTATTAACTTTTTCATATAAAATAGTACACTGCGTTACAATGAGCCCCTATTAGAACTATAATATTCTATTCTACACTTTTATGAATTCTATTGAGAACCCATGAGAAAAAGGTGAATAAAGACTAAGGAATATACTAAGTGAATAAGGAGAATCAATGGTCAGAAATTATTCATTATTATTATGTTTTGAAGTTAACTATTCTGTAAAGCTGTGTTTTCCAGTGTGTTTGTTGTCAAACTCAAAAATTATTTTATTTTTAACTATTAAAAAAATGCCTTTATTTTAAATGAAAAAGTTAATAATTGTATTTTATTGAGAACATATTTTAGTTTGTCTTGTATATTGTTTGGATTACATCAGATTACATTTTAATCTGCCATATGGTCATGTTATAATGAACCCCGCCTATGGGGTATGTTGTCACATTACACTTCCATTCTTTTCGGGGGAAATCAAGAAAAAAGTATACGCTGTATTAATGAAACAAAACCACATTCTCTGTCTCTTTCTCTCTCTCATTTATTCTTTTATCTGTCCTGTTCATCTCAGCATCACCTTCACAACAAGCTTGCCTCGCTTCACCTCACCTCAACCTCGTGCGTTAGGCCTATTATTATCATAAATAAACGTCCGGCCGCATAAATACTGCATGGTGTGAAGATGCTGTTTGCGGTGTGTGTGTGTGTGGTGACGGCTGGGGCTTTTATGCATTCATGTGCCCATGATCTATCTGAACGTACGCTCATAAACCAGCGCTGTGGTGATTTCTGCTGAGCGAGGCAGAACGGCTAATCTGCAGCGTGTAGCGCCTTCGCTAGCGCCCTATTTCCTGCTAGCGCATTCCATATATAACGCTGTTTTCGGATGCACAAAGGATGGGCCGACAGGGATGGGGACGTTTATTTCTCATAAAGATAAAGCACTTTATCTTGTGCTATGGCCTATTTCTTCACACACACACAGACACACACACACACACACCCAGAGGGAGCGTGCTGAGGAGAGATATCCCATTGTGTCATGCACATAAACTTCTGAAGTTCTTTTCTTCTTTCTCCACACATCTGTCTAAAAGGCTTTTTCAAACGCTTTTCACTTAACAAATGCAGTTTGTTCGTTAGAGTTTTTCCGCTTATGACCAACTTCTGGATGGGAAAGCAGAGAAACGCTGGTGAAGATGCTTCAGGAGGCTTTTAATCCGCAGATGTTTCTGCCCGAATGATGCTGGTTCTGCAACCGACTTGAGCTTCTAAACTCACAAATGTGCCGCTTTACTTTGGAGGAAACATGCAGAATGATTCCGGATCAGAACAGCAGCTTTGTGTTTTTCACAGGCCGTTTGTCAAATATCATTAGGTGTAAATATGTTTTAATTAATTAAATTAAGTTAAAAGTTAAGCACCCTGTCAACCACCCAGAACACCCTAGCAACACACTAACAGCCATTCAGAACACCTTAGCAACCGCATACTGTTGCAGCACCCTGGCAACCACACAGAAGACCCTAGCAACACACAACCATTCAGAACACCTAAGTGACCGCATACTGTAGCAGCACCCTGTCAACCACCCAGAATACCCTAGCAACACACTAACAGCCATTCAGAACACCTTAGCAACCGCATACTGTTGCAGCACCCTGGCAACCACACAGAAGACCCTAGCAACACACAACCATTCAGAACACCTAAGTGACCGCATACTGTAGCAGCACCCTGTCAACCACCCAGAATACCCTAGCAGAACTAACAGCCATTCAGAACACCTTAGCAACCGCATACTGTTGCAGCACTCTGGCAACCACACAGAAGACCCTAGCAACACACTAACAGCCATTCAGAACACCTTAGCAACCACATACTGTTGCAGCACCCTGGCAACCACACAGAAGACCCTAGCAACATACTGTTGCAGCACCCTGTCGACCACCCAGAACACCATAGTAACACACTAAGAGCCATTCAGAACACCTTAGCAACCGCATACTGTTGCAGCACCCTGGCAACCACACAGAATACCCTAGCAACACACTAACAGCCATTCAGAACAACTTAGCAACCGCATACTGTAGCAGCCCCCTGGCAACCACACAGAACACCCTAGCAACATACTGTTGCAGCACCCTGTCGACCACCGAGAACACCCTAGTAACACACTAACAGCCATTCAGAACACCTTAGCAACCGCATACTGTTTCAGCACCCTGGCAACCACACAGAAGACCCTAGCAACACACTAACAGCCATTCAGAACACCTACCTTAGCAACCGCATACTGTTGCAGCACCCTGTCGACCACCCAGAACACCCTAGCAACACACTAACAGCCATTCAGAACACCTTAGTGACCGCATACACTAGCAGCACCCTGGCATCCACCCAGAACAGCCTAGCAACACACTAGCAACCATTCAGAACACCTTAGTGACCGCATACTGTAGCAGCGTGACAACCACCCAGAACACCCTAGCAACACACTAGCAACCATTCAGAACACCTTAGTGACCGCATACTGTAGCAGCATGACAACCACCTAGAACACCCTAGCAACACACTAACAACCATTCAGAACACCTTAGTGACCGCATACTGTTGCAGCACCCTGGCAACCACCCATAACAGCCTAGCAACACACTAACAACCATTCAGAAAACCTTAGTGACAGCATACTGTAGCAGCGCCCTGGCAACCACCCAGAACACCCTAGCAACACACTAACAGCCATTCAGAACACCTTAGTGACCGCATACACTAGCAGCACCCTGGCATCCACCCAGAACAGCCTAGCAACACGCTAGCAACCATTCAGAACACCTTAGTGACCGCATACTGTTGCAGCACCCAGGCAACCACCCATAACACCCTAGCAACACACTAGCAAACATTCAAGACACCTTAGTGGCCGCATACTGTTGCAGCACCCTGGCAACCACCCAGAACACCATAGCAACACACTAACAACCATTCAGAACACCTTAGTGACTGCATACTGTTGCAGCACCCAGACAACCACCCAGAACACCATAGCAACACACTAACAACCATTCAGAACACCTTAGTGACTGCATACTGTTGCAGCACCCAGACAACCACCCAGAACACCCTAGCAACACACTAACAACCATTCAGAACACCTTAGTGACCGCATACTGTTGCAGCACCCTGGCAACCACCCAGAACACCATAGCAACACACTAACAACCATTCAGAACACCTTAGTGACTGCATACTGTTGCAGCACCCAGACAACCACCCAGAACACCATAGCAACACACTAACAACCATTCAGAACACCTTAGTGACTGCATACTGTTGCAGCACCCAGACAACCACCCAGAACACCATAGCAACACACTAACAACCATTCAGAACACCTTAGCGACCACATATTGTTGCAGCACCCTGGCAACCACCCAGAACAGCCTAGAGTAGAACTGGAGTGATTATTAGACTCTTACTTTTTTTTCCAGTCACAGTCAGGACTCTTTGGGACGCCGAAGCGCTGCCAATTACAGTGTTTTATAGGACAGAACGAGTCTGTTATCTGTTCCAGGTGCACTGAGACGTCTTTATGTTTCTTTATTGCTGCTCTCTATGATTTCTTTCATCTCTCAACCCTTATTACAGTAATTACAGTGCCGGCTCACAAAAACGTCAAACACTTCTGTCCTTCTAACGAAAACAGACCCAAAGTTCCCAAGTAGTCCAGAGTGAGACTGTCTAGAGACTCACAATTCATCCAGTTTATGAGCTGAAACTCCACTCACATTCATCTATCGTTACTTCACCTTTCGCTTTCTTCTGCGAAACACCAAAGATGCTGTCGTCCATGAAATGAAAGCGGATAGTGACCATAAAGCATCATAATTTAGGCTACTTCGTAAATTGATACATTGAAACCAGCATTTTCTGTAAATCTGCTGAATCAGTGTATTGTGAAGAAACTTGAACTGAAGTGAATAGAGTGCAATATGATGTGAGTTTCTGCTAAACATGTCTATTTGTAAAATACAGTAGTCAACATTTGAAGTGGATCAAAAAAGTTGTCCTATAAGACAAGAACGGTCATTGTTCAAAATTCATGATTAACTTTGATGAAAGGTTTTGATCCACTTCTTCAATAGTTGACTACTACAGATGAATCCTGCACTGCTTGCAAATCTTATTTTATATATTTATACTTTTACCGGAGAAGCAAAACGACTGAAGATATTAAGTCTTGTTTATTAATGCTAACCAGCCGCGACGGCGACGATTCTATTTTAGAAACGGTTTCTCTTTTTCTGCGACGTCGCGCTGGAACAACAAACACGAAGAGTGGCGATGCTAATCTCAGGCGCTGTTTATGTGCTGTATTTACTGTTAAAAGCGTGTAATGTGACTCTGAATATCAGTTAGTGCTCCAGCTTTGCAGCTGTAAAAGCAACAGTGGATAATTCACCTCAGATCTTGAAATGAAACAAATGGAAACAAGAACGTTCAAACTGAGAACGAACAAGTGTATTCTGTGACAAAGATTGTTTTAGTAACAGTATTTGTGAATAATGTTGGTGTAATATTTGACGATGTTCTTGCGAGTGCCATCAGGATGACTCTCCGGTGCCGCGAGACTCCGCCCACACGCTGCTCTGATTGGCTGTGGGTTTTGATTGATTTTGACGCGTATCGCTGTCGCGTCGCGTCTAGTGTGGACAGATAAATTATTTGCTGGAATCGCATCGCGTCTGTTTAGGACACGGTGTTAGTAAGTTTGCATGTATGTGTGTGTTTTCCCAGAGCCGGACAGTAACGGAGTACATTTACTTGAGTACAGTAATTTTGAGGGATCTGTACTTTACTCGAGTATCATTTTTGGGGAGTACTCATGACTTTACTCAAGTACATTTGAGAGGCAAATATTGTACTCTTTACTCCAATACATTTCTATCCATAACCGTGAGTACCCGAGTAAAAAAAAAAGAAAAATCTCGGAAACCCTCAATTTGTTGTTTCCCTCTCAAACGTGATTGGATTGTGCAGGCGCCACTGATTGGGACAGCCTATCAGCAATCACTTTCAGCTTTCCGCCAAAGTCAACTCCATGGTCAGATTTTATATTACACATTTATGTAAGCCAAGCATTTGGTTTGATGTTCTTGAGTATGTGGTGTGTTTAACACAGTCAGGTTCATATGTGGCAGTGGCGTAGCCACGAGGGATTTCTGATTTCTTAAAAAAAAAACTTTAGGAGGCAAAATATATTTTTACTGATTATGTGAATTACACTGCGCAAACCAAAGTAGGCTACTACCCAGCGAATGAAGAAGGGTTGGCGCTCAGTCTCCACAGTACATAAAATATTAATTTTGTTTTATTTTATTTTTCGGGTTTGCATTTATGAGGAAAAAACAATGTTATGGACGTGTTCTCCGCTACGGACGTGAGCGCTCTGAAAGCGGCATAAAAAATGCTTTAAAACATTCACAGAGACATCAAACAGAAAACACAAAACCTTTCTTTAACCTGAATTTCGTTTTGCATGAATTGTATCTTAATTTTAATCAATGTTTCATCAACCAATTGCCTGGGTTTAATGAATAAGAAGTAAATAGCAGACGATAGATAAGAAATGGAGGCGCCGGCTTGTGAACTGGATCTCGTCTCATAAATGAACCGAAACTCAGTGTATAAGGTAGCCTACTTGCCTCTCACAGACATGTCTACTTTTAAACAGAAAAATTCAAAACGAAAGAAAACAGACTACACACTGCTCTCTGCTTATGTAATCCGTATGAAATGTGCATTTCTCTCTGGCGCGTTCACTACTGAAGATCGCGAGTCAGCATCGTCAACTTCATCTAGCCGAGACTTACAAAGAAAACACTTGTTTATTAACAAGTGTTTATTAATAAACAATTAAAATATCTCCTTGCTATATTTTACATATTCATAATCATTCCTTTTGCCGGTTCTTTGTGACAGCTTTTAGGTGCTTTATTGGCAGCGCCACCCTTACATGTGGTGTGTGTGTGTGTGTTGTCCCCGCATTTAAAGATGGGACCCCCCAAAAATTAAATTAAATTAAATAAAGCAACATGGTAAAAAGATGAAAATGACTTGATTTTACTATTAACATTATTATTTTTCATAACTCCATGTAGGACGTTTCTGTGCATAAATGTAAGCACTGTGGCAGTAGATTAGTAATGCAATATTTAGAAAATCTACTCTTGTACTCTTGATACTCAAGTACTATTAAAAAAAAGTAATTTAGTACTTTTACTTAAGTAGACATTTGACTGTAGTACTTTTACTTGTACTTGAGTAAAATTTAGCAAGGGGTATCTGTACTTTTACTCAAGTAACAAAGCTCACTCTGTCCGCCTCTGGTGTTTTCTCGACTGTGATTGGAGAATCTGCACCAGTTTGGATGTAATGCTGCTGAACGAGAACATATGGAGAGCTTTTTTTAATCTTTAGTTTGTCTTCTATTGTTATAACGCATCGGCCTGAATGACTGCGCTATTAAAAGATCTCACACCTCTCTCTCTTGACCTGCTTTCCTTTTTTCATTCTCTCTTATGTCTCTCTTTTGCTCCATCCTTCTCTCTCACCTGCGCTCTCTGAATATAATAATAGAGTGATCTAGTTCACCGGCGAGAGCAGGTCAGGTTTAAACACGCTGTCCACACTGTAATCACACACATCTTTCCTGAGCGAGGAAATGCTGAAATGCGAGTTTTTGCAGGGAGTAATGTCTGCCAATTAATTATCCATCACCCTCCGAAGTATACTGAAGATATCCTTGTGTGAATTGGGACAAAGCCAGTATCTCTCAGTGTCCAAATAATGAGACACTTGGCACACTTTTTTATTGCCTTTTTACGCGATCACATATTTTAGTAATCATCATAAATTGGCTATCATTGAAACTGTGCTCAGAAAGCGTTAACCTGTTAAAGGGCTCGTGAGGAATAATGTTTCCCTTGGTTTTATGAGATCCTCTTGACACCATCTGATGTTTTATTTCTCTTTTTTGGGATATAATAGTGTTAAGTGCCTTTTTGAGGGTTTTAGGGGCTCTATCATTCACACGGAGGGTGCGACGCGAGTGTGTTTCGCTAGTTTCAGCCCGACGCAGTTTTCATTTTCAGTCCTGCGCCGCGCTGTTTAAATAGCAAATGCATTTACTCCATCTGTGTCCATGTGCTGTCTGAGAACCAGTGTGTGTTCAGGAGCATTGATGGACCGAGTGTGTGTTCAGGAGCATTGATGGACCGAGTGTGTGTTCAGGAGCATTGATGGACCGAGTGTGTGTTCAGGAGCATTGATGGACCGAGTGTGTGTTCAGGAGCATTGATGGACCGAGTGTGTGTTCAGGAGCATTGATGGACCGAGTGTGTGTTCAGGAGCATTGATGGACCGAGTGTGTGTTCAGGAGCATTGATGGACCGAGTGTGTGTTCAGGAGCATTGATGGACCGAGTGTGTGTTCAGGAGCATTGATGGACCGAGTGTGTGTTCAGGAGCATTGATGGACCGAGTGTGTGTTCAGGAGCATTGATGGGCCGAGTGTGTGTTCAGGAGCATTGATGAAGCGAGTGTGTGTTCAGGAGCATTGATGGACCGAGTGTGTGTTCAGGAGCATTGATGGACCGAGTGTGTGTTCAGGAGCATTGATGGACCGAGTGTGTGTTCAGGAGCATTGATGGACCGAGTGTGTGTTCAGGAGCATTGATGAAGCGAGTGTGTGTTCAGGAGCATTGATGGACCGAGTGTGTGTTCAGGAGCATTGATGGACCGAGTGTGTGTTCAGGAGCATTGATGGACCGAGTGTGTGTTCAGGAGCATTGATGGACCGAGTGTGTGTTCAGGAGCATTGATGGACCGAGTGTGTGTTCAGGAGCATTGATGGACCGAGTGTGTGTTCAGGAGCATTGATGGACCGAGTGTGTGTTCAGGAGCATTGATGAAGCGAGTGTGTGTTCAGGAGCATTGATGGACCGAGTGTGTGTTCAGGAGCATTGATGGACCGAGTGTGTGTTCAGGAGCATTGATGGACCGAGTGTGTGTTCAGGAGCATTGATGGACCGAGTGTGTGTTCAGGAGCATTGATGGACCGAGTGTGTGTTCAGGAGCATTGATGGACCGAGTGTGTGTTCAGGAGCATTGATGGACCGAGTGTGTGTTCAGGAGCATTGATGGACCGAGTGTGTGTTCAGGAGCATTGATGGACCGAGTGTGTGTTCAGGAGCATTGATGGACCGAGTGTGTGTTCAGGAGCATTGATGGACCGAGTGTGTGTTCAGGAGCATTGATGGGCCGAGTGTGTGTTCAGGAGCATTGATGGGCCGAGTGTGTGTTCAGGAGCATTGATGGGCCGAGTGTGTGTTCAGGAGCATTGATGGACCGAGTGTGTGTTCAGGAGCATTGATGGACCGAGTGTGTGTTCAGGAGCATTGATGGACCGAGTGTGTGTTCAGGAGCATTGATGGACCGAGTGTGTGTTCAGGAGCATTGATGGACCGAGTGTGTGTTCAGGAGCATTGATGGACCGAGTGTGTGTTCAGGAGCATTGATGGACCGAGTGTGTGTTCAGGAGCATTGATGGACCGAGTGTGTGTTCAGGAGCATTGATGGACCGAGTGTGTGTTCAGGAGCATTGATGGACCGAGTGTGTGTTCAGGAGCATTGATGGACCGAGTGTGTGTTCAGGAGCATTGATGGACTGAGTGTGTGTTCAGGAGCATTGATGGACCGAGTGTGTGTTCAGGAGCATTGATGGACCGAGTGTGTGTTCAGGAGCATTGATGGACCGTTGCTATTCTGAGGAACTGAAATACACTGAGCCGTCGACCAACTGAGGCCTGGGCTAAAGTCAATGGCGCAGTGTTTTTTTGTTATTTAAAGAGCGCGTTAGTAATGTGAGCCTATAGGCGGGTCCACAACACACACACACTCTGCTTATTGCACACACACACTCTGCTTACACACACTCTCTGCTTATAACACACACACACACACACTCTGCTTACACACACTCTCTGCTTATAACACACACACACACACACACACACTCTGCTTATAACACACACACACACTCTGCTTATAACACACACACACACACTCTGCTTATTACACACACACACACACACACACTGCTTATTACACACACACACTCTGCTTATTACACACACATGGACGCACAGCGGCACACAAACATGGCAAATATTAAAAATTAAAGAATTACAATGTAAAAGATTATTATTGTATACATAAAGATATGGTGGAATCCGGCTTGTCCCGTAGATGGTCTGCTTGAGCTTTAACCTTTAACTTATCATACACCCCCCCCCCCCCCCCCCCTCTCACACACACACACACACACACACACACACACAGACAGCAAATTCCTCTGATTAGTTTATTGCACGTTACGCCCAAAACACACCCATTACTCATTAAGAGAACCGGGACGACCCTTTTAGATCATGCTGGGAGCGCCGACCATTTTCCCCGTCATTAAACTGGCAAAAGTGGAATCGGACGCGTCTTAAGTGCACTTTAGACCATGCACTTAGATCCTTTAAATAGGGCCCTTTATCTCTGAAGAATCTTGTCTGGGGTGTAAAAGTGCTTCATAGATCCCAAAATGCGGGAAGCACGTGACGCGGCTGAACTCCTGCATCTGCCTTTCTGCCCTAAAATCAAACGCTTCTTCCCCCGTGAACTCGCCTCAGCTTTTCATATGCGTTTCGGCAGGCAATTTCCCCCACAACAAAGAGGGTCAGTATCAGCGGCACACTTTCCCATTCCCGTTTCCCGCCAGAATGATCCGGAATCGAGCAAAGCCATTTTATAAAGGGCCAGGCTAATCACCGTAAGGGGCTTTCGGGAGGTACGGCTCTCTCTGTGCATATAGTCATAAAGAAGAGCAGATAAGACACACACAACCTTATCTGCAATAATACTCTCACACACTACTGAACACTTACAATTGCATCGCACGCTGGATTAGCCTCGCGCCGGGGAGAAGCGCGCGCTAGCGGATCCTGCACGCGCGCGCGGTTTATTAGCTCTGCTCGTTATGTTACGCTTTGTAAAAACATTTATCATGCCTAACAAGTTGTTTATGTTAGCGAGGAGAACATTATATAGGCTTGTCTCAAACACATCAATTACGCTCCGTCACCCGATGATTCATTTTTAGGTTTTGGTGATGTAAACAGCTCATTTTGAGTGCAAAATATGATTTTCTTATACTTGGTTTCCTTTGCAAATGTCTAATAGAAGTTATTTTACTTGTAAAGTAAATGTGTCAAAGAATGTGTGAATGTGAAGAGAGTTTGAGCTTAAAACAAGAGCCAGTGGAGTCCAGAAAATAATCTTGTTTTCTCTTTGAATTACATTTATTTTGGCAGATTTTCGTTCTTGTTTTAAGGACAAACTCACTTCATTTTAACACATTTTTTAACTTAATATCTCCAGCCATCTTTCTTCTCCAGTAAATGTATCTTCATTTAAGAATGTTTAGATATTTCTGCTGGAAATACTGATGAAGAACACACAGTTTTGTTCTTTAACAACCTGAAAGTAACATGCATTTGATTGAGAAGCACAATTTGGTGAGACTTTAAAATGTTTTTTTTTTTTCTGGGAAATTTTAATAAAAAAAAAACCCACGTGAAAGCGATTCTTCCTCCATCCATTGTGCGTTTTCTGGTCCGGAAACATTTGATTCGAAATGTGAAATGGAAATATTCCCAAGGTACTGTACAGAGACAACATATCTCATAATGACTTCATGGATGGCATCCCGTTTTAATGTGGCGTATATCTGAATTGGCGAGTGAAACGTTGATATTTTAAGCTTAATTAATGTTACGGGTGAGTTGCTCCAGTTCTGTCAGTCCACGAACCCAGGAGGAATATTATCATGGGCCGTTAATAAGTTTGTGTCTTTAATTCTCTCTCTCTCTCTTTGAGTCAGTGTGTAGAGATGCAGAATATGTTTAATCTGCGTGCCGTTTGCGGTGGGCGTATGGTGGATTAGCATTGGGTTTTCATTGGCTGGGAGACTTCATGTTCAACATCAACCCTGTGGCCTATTTTATGTGTTTTCTGTGGAAAGAAGATGCTCACCGCTTCTTCTGTGCCGTGGAGATGTTGTAGGCTGGCATTGCTAACGAGAACGAGAGACTCTTTGACCTGGAGATCGTTCTCGTAGATCCCAATAAACGCTTCGATCGCAACACGCCTGTGCAGTGCTTGTGTGTTTCCTGACCAATACGCTGAAAGTGTGCTGTTTATTGATTTAACTTCATCATTTATTTGACTTTATTTAACTTCATTTATTTTCCTTTAATTTACTTAATTTTTTTTATTTAACTGTATTAGGCTACTTTATTTTTTTGTGTATTTTAATTATAGCCTAATTGATTTATTTTATTATAATTTATTTTATTTTATTCAACTTCTCATTCAAATACTTGAAACTTTATTTTACTGTATTTATTTAGCCTATGCAACTTTATTTAGCCTAATTTTATCTCTTTATCGCTTATTTATTTTAATTAATGTATTTATTTTATTTTCATCCAAATACCCGAAACTTTATTTTATTTTATTTTATTCACTTTTCATCCAAATACTTAACTTTATTTTACTTTATTTATGTAATTATATTTTTAATTTTATCATTTCAATTATTTATTAATTAATTTATTTTAATTGATGTATTTTTTTTTATATTTTCATCAAATATTTGAAATTATTTGGAAACGATGGAAAAAGTTATAGTGTTTCATGTTTCAATTTTTATACAGTAAAAATATATTGTGATTTTTTTTTTGCATTCTTTTTTATATATTTTTTTATTTTTTGCATTCATTTTGATGAATTGTTTGCATTCTTTGACTAAGAATTTAAACTGGATGAAATTATGTAGCCGAATAGATTAAACATGTATACAAAGTGCAATACACTTAGAATCTATTAGTACGACACAGAATGTGTGAACTTGAAATAGTCGTATAAAACGTCCACGCATTGTTGTTTTAGACATTGAGGTTTAAATCTGAGATGCTTTTAACACATTTCTGTTCATAATGTCAATAAGTGCACTGGAAGTGAAGAACGACGATAATCAGAATCAGACTCGAGACGAGCGCTCGTTCCGCGCCAGCGAGCATGTGGATGTAATGCTGCTCAATGCACACACACACACACACACACACACACACACACACACTTGACAGCTCTAATCATGTGTGCGATGGATGATCTCCAGTCAGAGAGGACGACCCGATGCACAGCTTCATCAGTCGCTGATTAATAACATCTGATCAAACACACTCGCTCATGACACACACAGATGAAAGCTAGGCTGCTGTTTGTTTGTGTATTCATTTATTTATTAATTTATTTAAGTTCAGATGTTTAATATAAGGCGTCCACTTTCAGTGTCTTACACACAACACACTATTGTTGTTTATTTATTTGGGAACTTTATTTAATTTTTATTTTTTTTAACTTTTATTTATTATTAACTTTGTTTTACTTTTTTTACTTTAATGCTTTATTTTATTTTTATTAATCGTTTCATCAGTTTATTCATCTTTTCATCCAAAATACTTGAATTTACATATGAAAAAGTTGAGAGTAAAAGTTGAAAACATTAAAAAACAGTAAAAATTGATACTGACTTTATCACTTTATCAACATTTATTTCATTTATACATATATATATATTTAATTTAATTTCCTGTATTACACATACTTGCAATTATTTGGAAATCATGGACATTTTTTAAAAACAGTGTGTGAGTGTGTGTGGTCCTGGTAAACTACATTATGAGGACAAAATGTGACCAAAAAATGTCCTGACAAGGATTTCGTATATTACCTCTTTAGGGGGAGATGTTTGGGTCCCCGCTTATAAATGACACTACGTGGTGTTAGTGTGTGTGTGTGTGTGTGATGGGTAGGTTTAGGGGCCGGGTTAGTGTGTGTTTGAGTGTGTGTGAGTGTGTGTGTGTGAGTTTGTGAGTGTGTGTCTGTGTGTGTGTGTGTGTGTGTGTGTGTGTGAGTTTGTGAGTGTGTGTCTGTGTGTGTGTGTGAGTTTGTGAGTGTGTGTGTGTGTGTGTGTGATGGGTAGGTTTAGGGGCCGGGTTAGTGTGTGTTTGAGTGTGTGTGAGTGTGTGTGTGTGAGTTTGTGAGTGTGTGTCTGTGTGTGTGTGTGTGTGTGTGTGTGTGTGAGTTTGTGAGTGTGTGTCTGTGTGTGTGTGTGAGTTTGTGAGTGTGTGTGTGTGTGTGTGTGTGTGTGTGTGTGAGTGTGTGTGTGTGAGTGTGTGTGTGTGTGTGAGTGTGTGTGTGTGTGTGTGTGTGTGTGTGTGTGTGTGTGTGTGTGTGTGTGTGTGAGTGTGTGTGTGTGAGTGTGTGTGTGTGTGTGTGTGTGTGTGTGTGTGTGTCTGTGTGTGTGTGTGAGTTTGTGAGTGTGTGTGTGTGTGTGTGTGTGTGTGTGTGTGTGTGTGTGTGTGTGTGTGTGTGTGTGTGTGTGTGTGTGTGTGTGTGTGAGTGTGTGTGTGTGAGTGTGTGTGAGTGTGTGTGTGTGAGTGTGTGTGTGTGTGTGTGTGTGTGTGAGTGTGTGTATTGGGTAGGTTTAGGGGTCGGGTTAGTGTAGATATATGGAGAATATACCGTTTTCAATATAAAAACCATTCCGTCGATGGCGAGTCTCCACAAAACATGAAAACACAACATGTAATTATACATTCTGTTAATAATAAGTGAATGCTGTAGTTTTGTGATTTACTGCTTTAAATTCTTGAGAAGCAGAAGTTACACTCGTCTTCTCTCCTCTATTGTGTCGTATATCGAGTGAAGCGCTTCTGGAACAAGAACACATGTGGGCGGGGCTTGATTGTGTCTGTGAGGAGTTGATTGGACGGTTGTGGTTTGCTATTGGCTGATCTCATGTTAGTGACAGGTTATAGCCCCGCCCACATCATCAGAGAAGAGAGAGATGCTGCAAGAGGAACTGATTCTGATTACCAGGAACATGAAGTGCGATTCGCTTTTCTTTATAGTTCTCGTCTTTGGTGGGAATGAGCCTTTAGTCCAGTGTGAGTTTGTGCTCATGATACGAGCGCCCTCTGTTCCTGTGGGCAATCGGGTGAAACAGCTTTTTAACTGAGGCTGATGGGAGGAGACAGGGAACACATGTGTACATCAGACACACACACACACACACACACACTCATAGGGCATGCGTCCGACACCTCGCTCAGGCTCTCACTGCCATTTAAAAACAGCTGGTGCCTCGTTCCAATGACATTTCACACACACACACACACACACACACACACACCCACCATACAGTGTCACATTCACACTGCCTTTAGCACTAAAGCTGATATGTTGGTGAGAGACCATTTGTGTGTGTGTGTGTGTGTGTGTGTGTGTGTTTGATAAATTGTATGGTAATTAGGCCATATTGTGCCTTTTACAGAGTCTTAATGTTTCAGGCTCCACTAGAACAGGTTTTCCTGCTTGAATGTTGATTATTCTCCTCATATTCTCCATTGTTGCGGCTCCTCTCTTCCCAGTCTGTCAGTAACGCTCTGTTTACTTCCTGTCTCTATGAAGCCCCTCCTCCTGAAAAGCACACTGTGCTCTGATTGGTCGGCTGGAGCAGTGTGTTGTGATTGGTCGAGCGCTTCGAGTGTGTTTGGGAAATGCCCCGCCCCTTTCCATAACCGCCAGTTTAACACACTACTGACTAACTCAACCAGGCCCCGCCCCTTTATTCTGCGCATTAATTATTATAATGAGGAATATTGTGACGTGTTCGTCACACTCAGACACACTGATGAACACGAGGAAAAACACAAAAGCTCCTCTTTAAATGAATGGCGGTTTACATCTTAAACTCTGGTTGACTCCGCTCACCGAGAGATCTGAAGTGGCTAGTGTGTGTGTGTGTGTGTGTGTGTGTGTGTGTCTGTGTGTGTGTGTTTGTGTGTGTGTGCCTGTGTGTGTGTGTGTGTCTGAGTGTGTGTGTGTGTGTGTCTGAGTGTGTGTGTGTGTTTGTGTGTGTGTGTGTTTGTGTGTGTGTGCCTGTGTGTGTGTGTCTGAGTGTGTGTGTGTGTGTGTGTGTGTGTGTGTCTGAGTGTGTGTGTGTGTGTCTGAGTGTGTGTTTGTGTGTGTGTGTTTGTGTGTGTGTGCCTGTGTGTGTGTGTGTCTGAGTGTGTGTGTCTGTGTGTCTAAGTGAGTTTGTGTGTGTGTGTGTCTAAGTGAGTTTGTGTGTGTGTGTCTGAGTGTGTGTGTCTAAGTGAGTGTGTGTGTGTGTGTGTGTGTGTGTGTGTGTGTGTGTGTGTGAGAGTGTGTCTGTCTTCAGGCCAAAACCAACTTCACTGGAAGATTGAGAGCAGAATTGTAAGATCGCTCTTCCATCTTCATGTCACGTAATCATGTTTACTTTCAAATAAATATCGTTAGCGCCGATCTCTTGATTAGGAGTGTGTGAACGCCAACATCCATCTTTATGTCGATTCGCAATCGAGCCTCGTGTCAGAGTGTTGGCATTCAAATAAATCCCTATACTGGATAAAATAATGTTTTAATGACATTTTTCGGACTTTTTAAAATATTTTTAAAATGTACATATATATATATATATGTTTAAATGGCGTATAAGTACACCGATACTGTTTTGAGAATGTTTATCTAGATAATTTGACAGGACAAGAAAACAAAAATGCATAATATAAAATATGTGTATTTTATTGTAATCACACAGATTTGTTTCACAGACCTTGTCACAATGCATTCTGGGACTGTGATCTGGAGTATCTGTAGGTGAAGAGTGTGTCTGATCTCCCGCACACACACACACACACACACACACACTCGCATGTGAAATGGTCTGATCCCAGGTGTCTCTCTCTGAACACAGGCTCTGTTCGTCTCTCTCTCTCTCTCTCTCTCTCTCTCTCTCTCTCTCTCTCTCTCTGTGTGTGTGTGTGTGTGTGTGTGTGTGTGCCAGCGGAAGCTCTATTGCCAGGGCCTCGGGAACGAACGCCAATCCCCAACATGCAGATTATTCTAATAGTAGATTGCGCTTCCAGAAGCTCCAGCGCGCTGGCGTAATGAATGCCGAGCCTTGTGGGCCTCCAACATAAAGCCGTGTTTGCTGTTCCTATGAATTATTCAAACACGCCTCAAGGCTGCGGATCATCCAGGCAACAGCTAAGAAAATTAGCCACCAATTAGTGTTTATTTACAGCCGGAGAGTGTTGCCTTCGTTCTCTACCGCGGGTTCCAGGCGTTCGCTTGACCTTCCAATTCAGTCTCAAACCTCGTTTACTCACACTGAGATGCAAGAAATGATTTTCCCTTTAAATTAAGATTATTTTTCTGACCCCATTGTAAGATATTTGTTGTTGTTTAAAGGCATGAACTCGTTTCATTTTGATACATTTTCTACTTAATATCTTCAGTCATTTTGCTTCTTCTCCAGTAAATCTTGATTTAAGAATGTTTTGATATTTGTGTTTGAAAACGAGACAGAAATAGAGAGAAAAAACATGATTTTTTGCAGTGTGTAAAACACAAACTTACAGCCGACACACACACATCCTCACTGCGGCGCTCAGTTGAATAACGCACATTTAGACACAATATTATCAGATACTTTGTCTATTTTTGCTCCATTAACGAAGTTCCAAACGAAGCCACAGAATCCGAACGAACCGAGAGTTTCTACGAGCGACACAGAACTGAATCACTCAGTGTTGAACAACTCAGTCGAGCGAATCATACAACGACTCCGCTTTACAACATTATTGCAGTGCGTTTCACAATACAAACACTATTTCAGCCGCTCACTTCAAAACTAACTTGCCATTTCTTTGTAATTATTTGTTAGCAATTTCTGAGTGAAAGTTTTTTTTACTGTATAAAGACATTTTACCAAACTAATATGACTTATTCTGCTATAGCTTTCAAATTCAGTGACGGTCTCTCTTTTTAAAGTCATTTTGAATCTTGATTTAAGAATGTTTAGATGTTTGTGCTGGAAAACGAGACAGAAACACTGAGGAGGAACATCATGTTTTGCAGTGTGTAAAATTGCCCACGCCATTTTAAGATTGTGGTCAAAGCGGACACCTGAAGAGTGGAACGTCCCGGCGCTCGGCTGGTGTGAGCTGCACGGATCCTGCCTGCGGTGAAATGTTCCTTCTTGGCATGAAGTAAAGGATACCAACATCACAACATGAAACACACACACACACAGCAGGGATTAGGGTGGGAACAAACAGGGATCAGACGCTGGCTTTAGGGATCTGGACGTTCCTCTCTGAAGAAACATCAAACTGCCGTCAGATCCCTTCAGTCAACAATCATTTAGTGGCTGATCTGATCTGATCCAGCGACACACACACACACACACACACACACGATTCCAAATGCCTTTTCATCTTTTCCAGTTTCTTCCATTTCAAACCCAAAAAGTGACATTCAGTCAAAATCTGGGAAACTTTAAATGATCTACAGGAGCACTTGCATTTTTACACAACAGGTTTTCTACAGTAAAACATTAGTTAACGGTATATGATGAAAAACTGTAATAAATCTAATGGGACATTTTATGTAACATTTGAGATCCCTGAGGAAAAAAAAAATACTTACTGTCAAACGCTTTCCAAACGCTTCCTCATGTTGTTTCCTCCATTTTAAAGGAATCTTCCGCCATCTTTTTAACGTGTTAATTGGTTAACGGTAAGTTCCCTTACTATAAGATGAAAAACTGTAATAAATCTAATGTGACATTTTATGTAACATTTGAGTTTCCAGAGGAAAAAAGTGAGGTTTGACAGTAATTTATGATCCCAAATGCTTCCTCGTGTCGTTTCTTTATCAGTTTCTTCCATTTTAAAGGAATCTTCCAACATCTTTAACATAAATTTCACTGATGTACAGTGTTCTCGTAAATTACATATCAAGTCCTCTAAGCTCATACTGTATTATGGTTGCTTTGCATAAGAAATAGACACAAAATATAAGTTATTCAATGAAAGTCTTAATACACACTCGATCTCTCCTCGTCAAGTGCAAAACATCATCACTGCAAAATAATGATGTCTTGTTTTCCAGCACAAACATCTAAACATTCTTAAATCAAGAGACATTTACTGGAGAAGAAGCAAAATGACTTTATAACCCTCTGGGGTCCTTCATTTCAGAGTCACACTCAGGACCTTCGGGTCCAAATGGGCCGGAAGGGTGGGATTAATATTTATTTTAAAAAATTCTTTTCTTTTTTTTTTTACTTGTTTTTTATAATATTTTTTCTTTTCTTTTTTGGTGTTTTGAGATAATTTCAAAAATAAAAATGATTTATAATTAATATTAATGCAATAATTATGACCCATTTTTTCCCCATTGAATATAATAGAAATTAAAAAAAAAATATATATATATATATTTTTTTTTTTTAAAGCTGTATTTCATTTTAGAGTCAAGCCTAGGCCTTATGAAAGCAATTTTTGAAATGAGATGGATGCCATCTGGTGGACAAACTGAGCATTTTAAAAATTCAAAACCCATATGTAATCTGAATTTATTAGTGTGTATGTGTAATCTGAATTTATTAGTGTGTATGTGTATAAAAGTGTGTTTGTGTGTGTGTGTGTGTGTGTGTGTGTGTGTGTGTGTGTGTGTGTGTGTGTGTGTGTGTGGATGTGTCTGTTTTGCACTCTTGATGTTTTATAGATTCACCCCTTCACTGTTGTGTGCTTTTTTTCTGGATCGTGGCTGATTTGTAGATTGTACGCACAAAATAACTCTGTATTTTCACATTTTTGCCAATTTCCCATTCATTTCCTATGCGGGTCCATTTGGACCCGAAGGTCCTGAAGTGTGACTATTTTTTTTACAACCACTTAGACTATTCAAATCCTGTCCCCAATATTTTGGGGTGTTCATATGCCAAGTACCAACAAAGTCACCAAATTTCGGACCATTCCGATAAAGCTATGATTTAAAAAAAAAAATATTTAAATGCTTCGGGTCCATTTGGGAAGTTATAAGAGAATAAGTCATTTTAGTTTGGTAATACTATATGTCACTGAAAAAAACGTTGCTAAATTGCTGGTAAATTTCAAATGGCAAGTTAGTTTTGAAGTGAGCGGCTGAAATAGTATTTGTATTGTGAAACGCACTGCAATAATGTTGTAAAGCGGAGTCGTTGTATGATTCGCTCGACTGAGTTGTTCAACACTGAGTGATTCAGTTCTGTGTCGCTCGTAGAAACTCTCGGTTCGTTCGGATTCTGTGGCTTCGTTTGGAACTTCGTTAATGGAGCAAAAATAGACAAAGTATCTGATAATATTGTGTCTAAATGTGCGTTATTCAACTGAGCGCCGCAGTGAGGATGTGTGTGTGTCGGCTGTAAGTTTGTGTTTTACACACTGCAAAAAATATCATGTTTTTTCTCTCGATTTCTGTCTCGTTTTCAAACACAAATATCAAAACATTCTTAAATCAAGATTTACTGGAGAAGAAGCTAAATGACTGAAGATATTGAGTAAAAATGCATCAAAATGAAGTGAGTTTGTGTTTAAAACAGGAAAGGACACATATTTGCCAGTGGAGTCAGACAAATAGACTTGTAATAAAAGTTTTTGCAGTCAATATGCTTTAGGATTACTGCTGAACTGAAGCTCTCTGACCAACATTGAGATAATCTTCACAACTGGACAACCTTTACACATTTGAAGCCTAAATACAATCGGCAGAATGAAAAGCTCAGCGTATAGGCTATACACGAACTACACCACGGTCACATGAACATCATCAACAATGAGCTTCAACAACTCTTTCATTCAGTCTTTATTTAGAAACGTTTTCTTGAAAGGTTGAGTTAGAAATCTTTGCAAGAGCAGATTATAAACTTTGAAAGCAACAGTAGACGGGTTTATGTTCGGCGTGATGACGTTTAATGGCAATAGTTCAACATAATTCGGTTCGGTGTTGATTCACTTCAGTTTATAATATTGTCAGTTGCAAACATCATCAATTATGAATTATATTTCATCTGTAAAGCAGCTCTAAAATGAAAAGTGTCATTATTCAAATCAATTCAGTTCAGCTCAATAGCTGTCAATTGTTCAATTCAAATTTCATCAATTATGAAACAAGTTCAATTTCATCTGTAAAGCAGCTCTGAAAAGACAATAGAGTCATTAATCAATAAATTCAGTTCAGTGTCGATTCAGTTCAGCTCAATAACTCTCAATGGTGCAAATTTCATCAATTATGAAACAAGTCAATTTCATCTGTAAAGCAGCTCTGAAATGAAAAGTGTCATTATTCAGATCAATAAGTGCCAATGCTGCAAAGTTCATCAATTATGACACGAATCAATTATAAAACATTATTCAGTTCAGTTCAATAACTATGTAACGTTAATCAATTATGAAACAAATTCAATTTAATCTCTACAGAAGACAATAGTGCCGACAGTGTCAGTGCTGTCAAATCATTAATACTACTGAATATGAATTATTTTAAACCCCATAAAGCACAGATAATGTGGGAGAAATTCAACACTGTGTACAAAGAGAGTGTGTGTCTCTATATGGAAATGGCAAATAATTGGCTTGCACGTTCACTTTCACACACAGTCCGTCTCTATTTGGACGAATGTGTCGCTGGAAGAGCTGAAATCTGCACCGGCGAACGGCTTTTCTTTCCAAGGCTTCAGTCGGGCTTTGTGTTCGCCTGACTGATAAGTTGTCCTGACCGATTGAATTAGTGTTTCTCCTGTGATGCTCTCTCTCTCTCTCTCATTCAGGAGAATGTCAGTCAGCCGGTGTGTGTCGATGAATAGAGGCGAGAGAATAGTTCTGCCATTGCTGGATTCTGGCGACCGTCGCCACGTCTTTCTCTTTTGTTTGACCTCTCTCTCGTCCTCGTTCATCCTTCAGGTAAACAGCTTTGAATACGCCGACGTCATCCGCACCCGTCTCCCAATCCTCCAGCCAATTAAATGATAAGGCGTTCGGGCGGGTCCAAAAGCCTCCCAGATTCCCATTAAATGGTGAGTGGCGGCGTTGGGATTAACAAAGCGATTGGTGCTGTTAAACTCGGGGTTCACGGGTGAGAGAACGGCCTGGATCGATCCGACGCCGCGCTCGACCACAATGCGCATCAGTAAACCACCGTGGCAGGTTTCCCAGACACACAATACACTTTGTCTGCAGCCTAAAAGGGATTTTTAATGAAAACGCACGGATCGTAGGCCGATATTACGCTTTTGAACGGTTCTTGACATTTGAGTCAGTCAGATTTATTTATAGAGCACATTTATAATCAACAGCTGTTGGCCAAAGTGTAGACCGGTATCCTAATGAGTAAACATAAAACACACACATTTACATCTACATTTATTCATTTAGCTGACACTGCTTGACTTACAAATACAATAAAAGCAGTTAAACTAACAGTAGGACAACAAATAAACAATACACTACAATGGAAACTCGAAAAATTTGAATATCGTGCAAAAGCTAAATTATTTCAGTAATTCAACTTAAAAGGTGAAACTAATATATTATATAGACTCATTACATGCAAAGTGAGATATTTCAAGCCTTTATTTAAGCCGTTATAATTGTGATGATTATGGCGTACAGATATGAAAACCCCAAATTCAAAATTAGAATATTGTGAAAAGGTTTTCATATCTGTAAGACATAATCATCACAATTATAACGGCTTAAATAAAGGCTTGAAATATCTCACTTTGCATGTAATGAGTCTATATAATATATTAGTTTCACCTTTTAAGTTGAATCACTGAAATAATTGAACTTTTACACGATATTCTATTTTTTTTAGTTTCACCGGTATACCACTAGGCCCACTTATGATCATAAGCAACAGTAGATAAGTGGGTTTTAAGCCAAGATGTAAGACCGATGTATGTTGTCTTTACGTGCGATGGCACACACGATCTCCTTCCAGTGTTGAACGAGTCCTTGGACCAGTCAGCTGTACACTACTGGTTGTAGTTTTCTAAAAGCATTATGATGGGATGAAAGGAGATCAGAGATGTATGGAGGAGCCGGTCAATCCTTTATATAGTGTTTTGAACTCAATACGGCGTTTAACTGGGAGCCAATGGAGAGAGAACATTACTGGAGAAATATGTTCGCTTTTTAACAATCTAAACTAAACTAGTTGAAGACGTGACAACACAGACTGTGAGACACACAAGTACAGTACAGGAGTCTAAACTTCATGAAATAAAAGCATGTATCACAGACTCCAGGGGCCGTTTCACAAAGACAGACTTTGACTACGGGTTAGATAGTCAGACTTCAGATAGACGTCTAAATCAGACCGTTGCACAAGTAGGACTACACTGCAATGCATTCTGGGTAAAATTAGACCCTTTTCAAAACAAAAAAACATGGCGGATCGAGTGAGCGCATTCAACCGCTCGGTGCAGTTTACCCCAGCGGGAGATGTGTGTGTGTTGGAGGAGTGTAACAGTTACAAGGACATTTTACTGGGGAAATGTATGTAGTAACAAGAAGAAATGTTTAATTTGGACAAAGATTGCTACAGTTAACAGCGTTGAGCGGAGCGTTAAAGACGTACAGAAAAGATATAAAAACATGGTACAAGATGCCAAAAAAATTAATATTTAAGAGGAAATTATGAGCCATTTCCGCTTTTCTTTTGGCTGTTGGTAACTGATTGTTACTGCTGGTTGCCACGGTAACAGAGACTTAGAACTAAGATGTCTAAATTAAGTCAACCTTTATTTTTGTGAAACAGTCTAACTCGCTTTAGACTAGTCTATGAGCAAATTTTAGACTTGTCTGACACTATAGAGCGGTCTAAAACAGCTCTGTGAAACCGGCCCTGTGTCTCTGGGTGATAAAAATGCCTTAATTTTCGCAATATTCTTTAACTAATAAAAGCAACTTCTGTTCTGTTTGTCGAGAGTCAGAGCAGAGTCAAAAGTAATGCCCAGGTTTCCAACATGTGTGTGGAGATTGCCAGCTAAAGGTCCCAGTTTACAGGCAACCACCTGTGTGGAAGTAGAGGAGCTAAACACGAAGACTTCCGCTTTATGGAATATTGCCATGTTTATTATGAATGAACCTTATTATTATTGTGTTAACTTCATGTTTCTGGTAATCAGAATCAGTTCCTCTTGCAGCATCTCTCTCTTCTCTGATGATGTGGGCGGGGCTATAACCTGTCACTCACATGAGATCAGCCAATAGCAAACCACAACCGTCCAATCAACTCCTCACAGACACAATCAAGCCCCGCCCACATGTGTTCTTGTTCCAGAAGCGCTTCACTCGATATACGACACACTAGAGGAGAGAAGACGAGTGCAACTTACATTTCATGATGAGTTTAAGATCAGCTCAGGGGAGGTTTAGTGTCTTGAGGTGTTTCAATGTAAAATACAAGATTTAAAGTTAAACAATAAAGCTGTGGACTTTAAGAACCCTTTGGTACTATTTAATTTCAGATTTCTCAGAACTTTTACTATTAGAGTTTTAAAGAGTTTGAAAAGTTGAGATCACATGATCAAAGTCTCTTCTTTTGCTGGTTGCGTTTATTTGATCAAAAAATACATTAAAAACAGTGTAATATTATTGTAATGTAAATCAGCTGTTTTCTATGTGAATATACAGTAAAGTGTAATTTATTCCTGTGATTTTCAGCATCATTACTCCAGTCTTCAGTGTCACATGATCCTTCAGAAATCGCTCTAATATGAGGATCTGATGCTCAAGAAACATTTATGAGTATTATACATTTTTGTGGAAACTTTGATACATTTTATTTAAAAAAAAGAAAAATCTCACTGACCCCAAACTTTTGACAAGTAATGTATTTTCTGAAAGTAAATATGCAATTTTGCTTCACAACCTTTATATGTTTGTGATGGAAAACAAGACATAAAATACAGATTAAGAATATTATTTTGAATATATTACCAATGTAAATACCCAGAATCGATCAGTTTGTTTCTTGCTCTCTCATGATTTGTTAATGTCTTTTTTCCGTGATTATTCATCTCTCAGTTCTTCCTCAGCGGAACGCTCTGGAATCTAGAACTGGGATCCCGATCCATCATTCCTTCAGTGTCGGGATCCTGGTTTAATTAACACACGCCGCCGTTAAATAATGGAGGTGTTTCTTCGGGCTTTGACTGTGCCGTTCTCCTTCAGACTAATTATTAATCAAGCGCTCGGGCTTCAGTGGCGCTGACAGATGCGCTGGAGAATGCGGTAAACAGGCTGATGTTCAGATGATGTCGTGGAACTACACACACAAACACAGAGTTTGGTTACAAATGTTTTTTTGAGTGGAAGGTTTGAGTGAATTTAATCTTATTATGTTATAAATGTGACGTGGTGTTTCCATCTTTGTAACTTGCATTCTTAATTTGTTCATTCTTTGCTTGAGAAGCAACTTACGGTAACACTTTAGTTTAGAGTCCAATTCTCACTATTAACTTGCTTATTATGAATGCATATTATTAAGATATGCATGCTTATTATGAATGCATATTATTAAGATATGCATGCATATTATTAAGATATGCAAATTATTAATATATGCATGCTTATTATGAATGCATATTATTAAGATATGCATGCTTATTATGAATGCATATTATTAAGATATGCAAATTATTAAGATATGCATGCTTATTATAAATGCATATTATTAAGATATGCATGCTTATTATGAATGCATATTATTAAGATATGCATGCTTATGATAAATGCATATTATTAAGATATGCAAATTATTAAGATATGCATATTTTTAATGCATATTTTTATTACTAATGTTGCCAATATCTTAATAATATGCATGCATATCTTAATAATATGCATGCATATTATTAAGATATTGGCAATATTAGTCAAGTCAAGTCAGCTTCATCTATACAGCGCTTTAACAATCACAGCAGCTTTACAGTGATAACAGGAGATTACAGTAACAGAGAGTGTTTAGGCTTTACAGCAGCTCTAGAATAAAGTTATTGTCCGGATGAAGTTAGTTAGAAACACTTTAGTTCAGAGTCCAATTCTCACTTGCTTATTATCATGCATATTGGCTGTTTATATAAAACACATATATTAATGCATTTTTTTCTGCATTACCATATTCTACACATCCATTAATCCTAATACCTAAACTTGAAGTTGAATCAGAATTGAATTATGAATTCCTCACGATGCTTTGCTTCTGATTAAACATCTGCATCCGTCCTTTCTGAAGCGCAGCAGAGAAGCGTAACACGGCGCTCAGATGTAATAATTAAATATTCTGCCGTAGATCTGTTTTCATCCTCCAATGCTCGGAGCAGATGGCTACACTACCTGAATATTCATAATCAGTCTTTAAAAGGAGAGATGCTGCTCACTGCAATGCATTGTTAAAGTTTGTCAGGCAAGTGGCTTGTTATTTAGGCGACGTATGTAAACCTGCGGGTCCCGTTGCAGACGTGAATGATGTTCAATAAGAGCCGAAGCAGAAGTTTGGAGATCTCTGGAGCCGAATGCTTCATCAATGCAAAGAAACTTCCCATTTGTTTCCTCAGTGAAGCTCATTAGCTGAGAAACAGTTGGTTGGCAGCTGTCGAGTGTCCCTGAACGTCAAGTAGGAGATCTGGACTAAAACATATCATTAAGAGTGATTTACTGTGTTCTAATGGCAAAAAATGATGTTCTTCCTCAGTGTTTCTGTCTCGTTTTCCAGCACAAACATCTAAACATTCTTAAATCAAGAGACATTTACTGGAGAAGAAGCAAAATGACTGAAGATATTGTCAAAAATGTGAGTGAAATGCTTGAAACAAGAACAAATATCTGCCAGTGGAGTCAGAAAAATAATCTCGTCTTCCCTTTGAATTAAGATTATTTTTCTGACCCCATTGGCAGATATTTGTTCCTGTTTTAAACACAAACTCACTTCATTTTGATGCATTTTTACTCAATATCTTCAGTAATTTCGCTTCCTCTCCAGTAAATCTTGATTTAAGAATGTTTTGATATTTGTGTTTGAAAACGAGACAGAAATCGAGGGAAAAAACATGATTTTTTGCAGTGTGTAAAACACAAACTTACAGCCGACACACACACATCCTCACTGCGGCGCTCAGTTGAATAACGCACATTTAGACACAATATTATCAGATTCTTTGTCTATTTTTGCTGCATTAACGAAGTTCCAAACGAAGCCACAGAATCCGAACGAACCGAGAGTTTCTACGAGCGACACAGAACTGAATCACTCAGTGTTGAACAACTCAGTCGAGCGAATCATACAACGACTCCGCTTTACAACATTATTGCAGTGCGTTTCACAATACCAGGGCCGGATTATCCATAGACGGGATTGGGCGAGTGCCCTAGGGCACCAGCCAATAGGGGGGCACCAAATGATTAAGAGAATGACTAAACCTTTAAAATAGTTTTCATGTTTTGTATATATATATTATTTTGCTGGAAGAGATGCAGATATAAAATTAACAATTAATCATGACATTTATACAGAGAGAATATAAAATATGCATATAAAGAATTGCGATTGGGTCAGGTCACAGTAGCGTATTTCTTTGAAATTAAGAAAAGACAGAGACATCGATCGGCATCAACAGTAGAAGCCACTAGCAGTGAAAAATGCCTCAACCGATACTCAAGCAGCTGCTAATGTTGTGAGCAAAGGCGGTAGTCTAAGTCTAGAAAAAGTTGTTCTGCTTAAGGTAAGGCTTATTTACCATTATTTCTGGGCAAATAGGCTAGGCCTAATGTATGTGACGCTGTTGTCGATTTGAAATTTGGAACGGTTTTCTCTTTTAGCTGGTTGCTTAGAGATGGTTATTACATGCATCATTTTTTTTTCAATCGGACTGAATTCATTCCGATTGATGAATCTGAATGTAGTGTTTACATGAACGCTAAACATGTGATCGGGTTGATGTGCGCGTTTATACGCAAGCTTAAAATCGGAAGAGGTAACATTAGTATGCTGAATATATAGTACAGATTTTCCAGCTGTTTGTGGATAATACCCATCTCCTACATTGGTTCTTTATTTGTTTTAAACAGCAGGCTTAATATTTATCCATATCTGGTCATAATTTGGGGACAATGAGCACATGAACCGTTGTTGTACCGTGTTGCTTATATTTATCAGTAAAAATGCCCCTCCCTTCTCGCGCCCAAAACCAGTCGTCTCTGGGTGATTATCCGAAAAATGACTGGTTGGTCCTGCTCCACTTCCCAGACGCTGAGTGAAAGGAGAATTTTAAAATGACGGGACATTATATGACACTTTATTCAACAGGAAGAACATTCCGAGCGCCATACGTCATTACGCTATTTCAACGTCATTGCACATACGCAGTCCTTTCAGTTTCGGCTTTTAATCCGATCAAGTGTTTACATGTTCTCTCGATCGGATTAGAAAAGGAAAAACCCACCCCTTTCAATCTGCCGTCAATCCGATTACTAATTGATTTGGTTGCATTTAAATGTTTTTGCTGCTGTGCGTCTCTGTGGTGCTGAATTTAGCTGATTCTTGGGCTTGCTTATTTGGTATATGATTTTTTTAGACATAAGGTTTTGCATGTAGTCCTCATACATGCCATCTAGATGGAAATAAAGATATTTAGTATGACATGTTCATGTTGCACTAGCATGTGAGTTGAATGGGGTGGGGGTGGGGGGCACTTAAAATGTGGTCACCCTAGGGCACTACACTGTGTTAATCCGGGCCTGCACAATACAAATACTATTTCAGTCGCTCACTTCAAAACTAACTTGCCATTTCTTTGTAATTATTTGTTAGCAATTTCTGAGTGAAAGTTTTTTTTAGTGTATAAAGACATTTTCTGCAAAAAATGAAAGTGTAAAATGTTACAGAAGTTTAGTTTTACTGGAAAGCAACTTTACTAATATAAACCTTACTGTATTTTACTAAATAATTTGGACTCTAAAAGTGCTTGAAATCAGAGTTACGTCTAACTAAGTTTGAAGTTTCCAAATTTGAAGTTGATATCACACAAATCGAGCTTCTTCTAAAAGGTTTCAAAATGTCCAATTTTAAAATGGTTGAAATTTGGAGAGTTTAAGCTTTCCAATGAAATGATGATTGCTTAAATATGTGATGGAGGGAAAAAAGGCAATAAAAATAGTCTCAGTATCTGGACGCGGAGTTAAGAGGTTAAAGGACACCGCATGTGTTCATAACTCTGTGTTCATTAGTGGAATCAGTGTGTGGAGATTCACCCACACTGAACGATCTGCCCACATCACTTCTGTAACACACACTTCTCACACGCTTTCTTTCTCTTCATTATCACCGGCACCTTCTCTCAGCTCCTCCAAACTCGTAATACATAACTGATTTATTTCAAAGTTTCTCTGAAAACAGATTTTTTGATATGGTTTACTATCTCAAATGTGTGTTTTCATGTACGACGTGTGCCGTTATGATGGAATAGTTCATGGAAAAATAGGTCAAAAGTCTTCACACGGCAATGGGATTTAATAATTCACAGTATTAATGAGGCTGTGGGATGGCTGGGCAGCTTTCCTTTGTTTAAGACACAATTAATTCATGCCACCGACTGTTTAAATTTGAAACAACTCAGGTGCGGAGCGACTATTTGTCATGTTTCCTTCCGCCATCAATTAATCGCTCCACAAACCTCCAAAGTCCACAACACACTGGAGAAACAGAGAGAAGAGCTTCTGAGGCACCACAAACATCTGATCTGATCTGTTTGGGGAACAAATGAATATGTCAGATAAATGATCTCGCGATTATTGTTGTGTGTCCGTGGACTGATTACAGGTGAAGTCGACCGTAAGAGGCCTGCGCTTCATCGTTTATAAAGCGACGCACCAACAAGAGTTGATGGGAGGGAGTTGTTGAGCTTTAAAGAAATAAAGGAGCATGAGTTTGATGTGTGACGTTTACAACGATGCACTGATTGTGTGTTGTAATGAAAGAAACGCATTAAGTTTTACACCATATCGTATGGACTTTCTCTCAGGACAGATATGGAATGTATATAAAAGATTTATGGCTCATTCCATATCAAATCAACCAAATTACAAAAACTTCCAAGGCAAATTTTTTTATTTATTTTTTAGTGGGATTTTTGTTAATTTCAGTGGCTTTTTAGGTCATTTTGTTGCCATTTTAGTTAATATTGTTGGCCCTTTTGTTCCTTTTGTTGGCATTTTTGTTGATTTCAGTGTCATTTTTGTTAATTTTGTTGCCATTTTAGAAAATTTTGTTGGCATATTTATATTTATTTTAGTTAATTTTGTTGGCATTTTTATTCATTTTGTTCATAACAGTGGCATTTTTGTTGATTTTTAGGTGCCTTTTTGTTCATTTCATTTGCATTTTTGTTCATTTTGCTGGCATTTTTTTGGCATTTTTGTTCATTTTAGTGACATTTTTGTTTATTTTCACAAGCATGACTTGGGTATAGAGTTTGATGTCTGACGTTTATAGGGATGCACTGATTGTGTGCCTTTTGTTAGTGTTGTAATGAAAGAAACACATTAACTCTTGCACCATTATATGGGATCATGGACTATCTCATGGACAGAAATTAAACATATATAAAACATTTATGGCTCATTACATGTCTAATCAACAACATTTCAGGAACTTCCACTGCAAATTATTATTTATTTTTTTCTGAAGAAAGAATAACATAAAAAGTGACGAAAGCCTAAATATGAAGTGCCATGGATGTATATCATTTACTGAACAATACACTACAATACACTATTTTGTGGAGAAAGATTTTAACTTGAGATTAAGAGCCAAATTATAGGACCTTTTTTACTCACAGATTAGTAGATCTATTAGTGTAATCTGATGACTTTAACAATCTTTGTTGCACTATAGTCCAATGATGATAGTTCAAAAATGGGAAAAGTGCTAAATTGTTAAATTGTACATTGAAAATGTACTCATGGAGCCACATTGGGATCCCGATATCTCTAGAACTGAACCATATAGGGCCTTACAAATTAAGAAACCACATGAAAACTTTGTTATGAACCAGAATATAAATGGATATTAAGATATGTGTAATACTTCTTGAGTTACAGGCATGGAAACTTTGGGGGGAAGAACATGAAAATTGCTTTTTCCCCATATTTGAACAGTCACCGTTGGCATAAAATGAAACAAAGATTAATAAACTAAAACAGATTTCACTAATAGATCTATCAATCTCTGTGTAAAACTAAAATAATGATGCTGCCATCTTTCTAAAGTAATTTTTAGCCCTCTGTAATTTGGCTTCTTTTGCAGTGTATCATGTTCTTGAGTGGGATATTTACCACTGGAATCGGGTAACTCGGGATAAATGGACTTTTGGTTTTTCCACAAGCGTGGAACACATAACGTGTTTTCTGCTTCACTCGTTCGTGATAAATTACACCAGCTTTTCATTTTCTACCCACTCATTTCATAGTTCTCCAAAGTGTGTGTCGGAATGCTCAACCTTGAATTATTCCCTCTCTCTCACGGCGCGCAAAAAGAAAGAAAACAACAGGAATTTGTTACAGATCTTAGAAACAACAAGGCGTGTTAATGGGCTTGTTTATTGCGATGATCAAACATAATGAGCGTCCCAGCTGAAGATCAACCCTCAGCGGACTAGTTTCTTCCATTGTAGCCATTTACAAATTAGACTTATGGAGATTATAAAGTGAGAGAGAGAGAGAGAAAGTGGAAACAAATGTGAGGAGAAATATCCCTGTTGTCTTCCTTTTTCTCTGTTGATTGTGTTTTCTGGTGGATTGGAGGGTTTCTGGGCAGATTAGTTGCTTTGAACTGTAGTTTGTCAAGCTAATGACTACTCAGAATATTAAGTAGTCCAACTACAGTCAAACTATGCAAGAAGAAGTGTTCAATGTAGTTAACATTCAAGTAAATGTCTATGCATTAATTTTAGAGTGTGTGTGTGTGTGTGTGTGTGTGTGTGTGTGTGTGTGTGTGTGTGTGTGTGTGTTTGTGTGTGTGTGAACAGCACAAAAGAGTCAGAGGGCGTGGCCTGCAGGCATTTAGCCTATCACAAGCACCCAGTCTGTCAATCATTTTGCATGTTCAGGTTTACTGGTTTTGGATTGGCTGGTGTGTCTTTGGAGGGCGGGGCTTCACAGGGAGGAGGTCTGGTTGAAACGAGCAGATTCAGAATAATCTGAATATAACAGAATATAATCAGAGCTGTATTTTTTATTATCAATTAGTGCGACTACAGAGTTGAAATACAAATATCTTCCTTTATTGTTCTTTATTGTTCAAATATCTTCCTTTATTGTTCCACAGAAAGAAATAAAGTCATACAAGTTTATTCATTCAATGCTCGTTTTTATGTCTCTTTAAGTCATTTCCGGTATTTAATTTGGCTAGAATAAATGTATCAAAGGAAGACAGTTGCTGAGCACGTTTGATTATTGACAAATATTGACATTTTTAACTTCATACTACCTCAGACTATAAGTTTCTGGTTCATTTTGGGGACAATTTTGTTAATTTCAGTGACTTTTTAGTTGATTTTGCGGCCACTTTAGTTCATTTTGTTGGCATTTTTGTTTATTTTGGTGCAATTTTTGTTTATTTCAGTGCCTTTTTAGTTCATTTTAGTGGCATTTTTGTTTATTTCAGTGGCATTTTTATTAATTTTGTTGGCGTTTTTGTTTATTTTGGTGCCATTTTTGTTCATTTCAGTGACATTTTTGTTCATTTTGGTGGCAATTTTCTTTATTTTGGTGGCATTTATGTTGATTTCAGTGGCTTTTCAGTTCATTTTGTGGGCATTTTTGTTCATTTAATTGTCGATTTTGTTTATTTTGGTGGCATTTATGTTAATTTCAGTGACTTTTTAGTTGATTTTGCGGCCATTTTAGTTCATTTTGTTGGCGTTTTTGTTTATTTTGGTGCAATTTTTGTTTTTTTCGGTGCAATTTTTGTTTATTTCAGTGGCTTTTTAGGTCATATTAGTGGCATTTTTGTTCATTTCAGTGGCCTTTTTGTTTATTTTGTTGGCGTTTTTGTTTATTTTGGTGCAATTTTTGTCTATTTCAGTGGCTTTTTAGTTCATTTTGGTGGCATTTTTGTTCATTTTAGTGGTGTTTTTGTTCATTTTGGTGGCAATTTTTGTTTATTTTGGTGGCAATTTTGTTTATTTCAGTGGCTTTTTAGTTCATTTTAGTGGCATTTTTGTTTATTTCAGTGGCATTTTTGTTTATTTTGTTGGCGTTTTTGTTTATTTTGGTGGCATTTTTGTTCATTTCAGTGACATTTTTGTTCATTTTGGGTACATTTGTTGTTAATTTTAGTGGTGTTTTTGTTCATTTTGGTGGCAATTTTCTTTATTTTGGTGGCATTTATGTTGATTTCAGTGGCTTTTGCGTTCATTTTGTGGGCATTTTTGTTCATTTAATTGTCTATTTTGTTTATTTTGGTGGCATTTATGTTCATTTCAGTGACTTTTTAGTTGATTTTGCGGCCATTTTAGTTCATTTTGTTGGCGTTTTTGTTTATTTTGGTGCAATTTTTGTTTATTTCGGTGCAATTTTTGTTTATTTCAGTGGCTTTTTAGTTCATTTTAGTGGCATTTTTGTTCATTTCAGTGGCCTTTTTGTTTATTTTGTTGGCGTTTTTGTTTATTTTGGTGCAATTTTTGTCTATTTCAGTGGCTTTTTAGTTCATTTTGGTGGCATTTTTGTTCATTTTAGTGGTGTTTTTGTTCATTTTGGTGGCAATTTTGTTTATTTTGGTGGCATTTTTGTTAATTTCAGTGGATTTTTTGTTCATTTCGGTGGCATTTATGTTAAATTTAGTGGCATTTTAGTTCATTTCGTGGGCATTTTTATTCATTTCAGGGGCATTTTTATTCATTTTGGTGGCATTTTTGTTCATTTCGTTGACATTTTTGCCCCAGGCCACTATTAATTCTCTACCCTGAATAAAAGCACTTTAAACCCTCTTGTAAACCTCCCCTTACCTGGTTAGTAGTGCCAGTAGTTTTAGTTATTGACTCTTTAGCACTGGTCTGAAGCCTCGGCCTTCCCTGAACCGGAGAAGGTTTGTTAACTGAGGAACAGATCCTTGCTTTATTTGTTTTCCACAGCGTTTTCTTCTGCGGTCAGTCAGTCCAGATCGAAGCGCAGGGGGACGCGGAGGAGGGCAACTTCTGAAGCAAAGCCGTATCGAACAGAGACCCCTCATAGAGAATCAATCCACATCCAGATCCACACACACATCATATCAACCATGACATAAACACAAGCCATCAGCTAAAACCAACACGTCCCTCATCAGAGAGCCAGACGAACATAGTTATTATGTCATGAGCTGTCATGAGTGATTCCCAGACGCTCTATTGTTGTTTTCCTCAGGGAAGTGTTCTGGAAGATTTCATTGTCCGCGCTCGGGAGAGATTCGATCGCCCCTCCTGCTTGTTTTTATTGTCCAAATGAAAGCTGCACCCCAGCGACTGCGACTCTCATGCATTCACATGAGCGTATCCCCGGCCCACATCAACATTCTGGACCCGTAAACCGGGAGAGATTGAAATAATGACCAGACGGACCCGCGAATCTCGCTCAGATCCTCCCCATCAGACGTCCACTTAGCCGAGCTGTTCAGAGCCTCAAAACATCGCATTTTCTCCTTTGAGAAATTGTCACAATTTTCTCTCCATTTTTCAAATGATGCCACTCTGAAACGGAAAGGTGCTTGTTTTTTTTGACGCCGCTTGCTCAACTTTATTCACTTGATGTTCAATTTCAGGGCAGCTGACGGCAAATAAAACATTCTCAAAAGCAGCAGTTTTAGAAATACTTTAAAAATGCAATCAGAATTAGCAACAGACTTTAATTGTAAAAACCTATCAGTTCATTTGACTGAAACACAACTGAAAGTTTCATTGTACTTTAAATGAAAAAGTCATGTGAACTCAATAACTGATTATATTAAGTATAACTCAAACTGAATGATTTACAGCAGATTTCAATTTCCCAGCATGCTTTGCTTCAGAAAATAAATGGAAATGAATCAAAGTTGTTGGTGTTGTAGTTTCAGCTGTAAGAGGAGGTATGTTGGTTTTGCATAATTGTACGATGCAACTTTTACTAATGAGCCTGTGTTGATTGATATCTAAATGTGCGACTCTTCAATGTAAATGTCCATTAATCAGCTTCTAAACAACCGTCTGTATGTTATTGGGCTCCTAAATGTTTTATTTTAGTCTTTTCTTCTCTATTGTGCCGTATACGAGTATAAACTGTTTCTGGAACAATAACAAATGGCTTGATTTTGACATCTTTAACTTCAAACGATAAACCTTTAAACGTTCTGGTTCATTTTGGTGCCATTTTGGTCATTTCGATGGCATATTTGTTCATTTCAGTGGCTTTTTAGTTCATTTCGGTTCATTTTGATAATTTTGGGGGGTATTTGTGTTAATTTCGGTGAAATTTTTTATCATTTTGTTTGAATCTATGTTCATTTTGTTGGCCTTTTTGTTCATTTTAGGGGCATTTTTGTTTATTTTAGGGGCATTTTTGTTTATTTTGTTGGCATTTTTGTTCAATTTAGGGGCATTTTTGTTTATTTTGTTGGCCTTTTTGTTCATTTTGTTGGCATTTTTGTTCATTTTAGGGGCATTTTGTTTATATTGTTGGCATTTTTGTTCATTTTAGGGGAATTTTTGTTTATTTTGTTGGCATTTTTGTTCAATTTACGGGCATTTTTGTTCATTTTAGGGGCATTTATGTTTATTTTGTTGACATTTTTGTTCAATTTAGTGGCATTTTTGTTTATTTTGCTGGCATTTTTGTTCATATCATGGACATTTTTGTTTATTTTGTTGACATTTTTGGCTTTTTTGTGGCAATTCAAAGGCATTCTGATTCAAGATTACTGGCACAATGGCATATTTGTTCATTTCAGTGGCTTTTTAGTTCATTTCGGTTCATTTTGATAATTTTGGGGGGTATTTGTGTTAATTTCGGTGGAATTTTGTATCATTTTGTTTGAATCTATGTTCATTTTGTTGGCCTTTTTATTCATTTTAGGGGCATTTTAGTTTATTTCATTGCCATTTTTGTTCAGTTTTTTGGCATTTCTGTTCATTTTAGGGGCATTTTTGTTTATTTTGGGGGGAATTTTTGTTAATTTCGGTGGAATTTTTTTATCATTTTGTTTGAATCTATGCTCATTTCGGTGGCATTTTTGTTCATTTTGTTGCCATTTTTGTTCATTTTATAGGGGGCATTTTTGTTTATTTTAGGGCCATTTTTGGTCATTTTGTTGGCATTTTTGTTCAATTTAGGGGCATTTTTGTTTATTTTGTTGGCCTTTTTGTTCATTTTGTTGACATTTTTGTTCATTTTAGGGGCATTTTGTTTATATTGTTGGCATTTTTGTTCATTTTAGGGGAATTTTTGTTTATTTTGTTGGCATTTTTGTTCAATTTACGGGCATTTTTGTTCATTTTAGGGGCATTTATGTTTATTTTGTTGACATTTTTGTTCAATTTAGTGGCATTTTTGTTTATTTTGCTGGCATTTTTGTTCATATCATGGACATTTTTGTTTATTTTGTTGACATTTTTGGCTTTTTTGTGGCAATTCAAAGGCATTCTGATTCAAGATTACTGGCACAATGGCATATTTGTTCATTTCAGTGGCTTTTTAGTTCATTTCGGTTCATTTTGATAATTTTGGGGGGTATTTGTGTTAATTTCGGTGGAATTTTGTATCATTTTGTTTGAATCTATGTTCATTTTGTTGGCCTTTTTATTCATTTTAGGGGCATTTTAGTTTATTTCATTGCCATTTTTGTTCAGTTTTTTGGCATTTCTGTTCATTTTAGGGGCATTTTTGTTTATTTTGGGGGGAATTTTTGTTAATTTCGGTGGAATTTTTTTATCATTTTGTTTGAATCTATGCTCATTTCGGTGCCATTTTTGGTCATTTTGTTGGCATTTTTGTTCAATTTAGGGGCATTTTTGTTCATTTTAGGGGCATTTTTGTTCATTTTGTTGGCATTTTTGTTCATATCATGGACATTTTTGTTTATTTTGTTGACATTTTTGGCTTTTTTGTGGCATTTCAGAGGCATTCTGATTCAAGATTACTGGCACATGAATTTAAAACAATGATGTGTGATAATTCACTGTAGTATTCCTGCAATTTTTAGTAGAGAATTTCCACCATCTCTCTCTCTCTCTCTCTCTCTCTCTCCTTTGACATGTATCAGCTGAAAGCAGAAATGCACGGCTCAGATTATCCGTCCAGATCTGTGGGCCGACTGCTCCATTTCACCGTCCGATCAATAGCAGCGAGAGCGACGGCTTGATTGATGATGATATAGCGATTGATTGGTTAAATCCTCTCCACTTCAAAGTGCCCAAACAGACAGTATATATATACATGCGATTTAGAGCGAGAGCTGCTCGCCAGGAGCTGCCGATGGAGAGGTGAAATAAGAGAACGAGAGAAGAGAGTCACGGGCCCCTGAGGGCCGATCGCACCGAGTGACTTTAAATTACCTGAGATTGGCTGGTGGCGTTGTCTTTGGGGAGAAAGACGAGGCGTTTGTTAGAGCGATCCAAACGGGTCTGTCCTGGTGGAGGCTGAACACCAGTAATTGCTGAATTGGCAGAGAGAGACAGAAGTGAACTGTCTGCTGTCCACATAGGAGAAACTACAGGCTGCTTATAAGAGAAAATGAGGGTTTGAAATGAACATCCGCCATCCGACGTGTCAAATCACCAGCCAATTTGGTGCGTTAGTTATTATGCTTACTCACTTTTCTGGGGAAGTTCGTGTAAGACAAATCTGCACAGATTTAGCACAAATACTCGTGAGTCATCGTGATATATTAAATACAGCGTATTGCTCAGAATCTGCTCATATCTGGCGTACTTGAACACACACGTCACTACGCTACAGATACACGCTCGTTCATTTGCATTGAAGCAATAGCGAAGATTAAAAAGCATTTGGTGAACAGAAAAGACACTGTTATTTTCCAACATCCTTCATCTAAAACACATGTTTGGTGAGAAGGATGCGGATGAATGAGGAAATTCTGGATGACGGGATTTTGTCCTTAATGTATGAAATTTAAATAATATATATATATTTTTGGGCTAGTAGAAGTTCTGAATGGCCGGTAATTTAAAAATTTAGTAGCCAAATTGGCCGGTGAGTGAAAGAGTTAATCTCAAACCCTGATCGTGACTCGACTGGACAACTGACTCCAGCTGAACATGTGTTGCTAAGCTAATAATACCATATTCATATAAATACACATCACACATGTGTAGATTGCAAAACGCAAAACACATTGCCCAGTGAGTGGCGCTAAAAGAGTGTTTCGTTTTTTTTCCGGAACAGATGAACGTGAACATGGCAACGTTTTATACGTCGAAGTATGTATGTAACACTGCGTTTCTGAAAGATTAATGATCACGTTTTAAAATAACCTACCCGATAGTGTTTACAAAACGCAAATGCGCCAAAAAAAACGTAATCGTAACCTTGCATTTTAGCGTGTTTTTGAGCTCTTTTATCGTGACTCGTTCCCGATCTCTCCGTATCACAAATACACTTCGTACCAGCTGAGCTACTGAGCAACCTCAGTTAGTTAGTCAGTGAAATCTGGAGCTGGTTAGGTGATGCAAACTACACAATATATTAGTTTACAAATCATGCACTGTGGAAAAATGTGTTTTGAGGTCATAACATAGCCGCGTGAAAATGAGTCTATTAATCCATAATCTGCCTCTGTAATCATAATTGTGTGTGAAAACGATTAAAAGTGCTGCTGTTTTACTGCCTCTAGTGGTCATTTCTTTTAGAAACTGCAGCGATGTGTACGTTTGTCCAATGAGCCTGTGTTGATATATTGGGGATATGTTTTAGATATGTTCCAGTTTTGATTGAAGTATGAGTTTACAATATTCTCTGCTGTTTTGTGTTTTCATTTAGCCTCTTTTTGAGTGTTGTTTACACTCGCTTACAACAAGATTGACCATTGTCACTTGAGTACTTTCTCCCGGCGTTTTCACCTCCGACATCCGGTCATTTTTTCATACTTTTTAAGAATTACTTACATTCGCTTTGAACAAATCCGACCATTTAAATCTCTTAGTAGAACAAAACTGATTAATATTAAAATCTCTTAATAGAACGAAACCATTCATATTTAGAAAAAAACAAGATTAATATTCAAATCTCTTAATAGAACTAAACCAATTCATATTTAGAAAAAGAACCCGATTCATATTTAAATTTCTTTGTAGAATAAAACCGATTAATATTTAAAGGAGCTGTATGTAAGAAATTTATTTCAATTAATCATAAAATGGCCCTGAAATGTCACTAGACATTAAGAAATCATGTACATTTCAAATACTTATATCACTGACAACAGTAGTCCGGCCAGGATATTGTCATTTAAAAAGTGCAGTTGCAGCCCTCAACTGATGTTGATGTTGTCATGTTGTGTTTTGGTCTGATGCTCCACCCTCCACCTATCTACCAATCACGAAGTCAGTAGTGTTGCGCCATCCGGGTTGCCAGCTCTGCTCTAGTTACCACAGCTGCAGCTCGTCACATTCCTGCTGGATCCTGCAGCCGATCTGGCAACCTCGAGTCACGGAGGAGGGGGAGGGGATACACCACTCTACAGCAATTTGACAGTGATTGCAGTACCAGTTTTGGCCAGAATCTTACATACAGCTCCTTTAAATTTCCTAGTAGAACAAAACCGATTAATATTTAGAAAAACAAACTGATTAGAATAAAACCGATTATTACTTACATATCTTAATAGAGCAAAACCGATTATTACTTAAATATCTTAATAGAACAAAACCGATTATTACTTAAATATCTTAATAGAGCAAAACCGATTATTACTTAAATATCTTAATAGAGCAAAACCGATTATTACTTAAATATCTTAATAGAACAAAACCGATTATTACTAAAATATCTTAATAGAGCAAAACCGATTATTACTTAAATATCTTAATAGAACAAAACCCGATTATTACTTAAATATCTTAATAGAACAAAACCGATTATTACTTAAATATCTTAATAGAGCAAAACCGATTATTACTTAAATATCTTAATAGAACAAGACCCGATTATTACTTAAATATCTTAATAGAGCAAAACCGATTATTACTAAAATATCTTAATAGAGCAAAACCGATTATTACTTAAATATCTTAATAGAACAAAACCGATTATTACTAAAATATCTTAATAGAGCAAAACCGATTATTACTTAAATATCTTAATAGAACAAAACCCGATTATTACTTAAATATCTTAATAGAACAATACCGATTATTACTTAAATATCTTAATAGAGCAAAACCGATTATTACTTAAATATCTTAATAGAACAAGACCCGATTATTACTTAAATATCTTAATAGAGCAAAACCGATTATTACTAAAATATCTTAATAGAGCAAAACCGATTATTACTAAAATATCTTAATAGAGCAAAACCGATTATTACTTAAATATCTTAATAGAACAAAACCCGATTATTACTTAAATATCTTAATAGAGCAAAACCCGATTATTACTTAAATATCTTAATAGAGCAAAACCGATTATTACTTAAATATCTTAATTAGTGCTGGGCAACGATTAAAATTTTTAATCGCGATTAATCGCATTGTTACGCGCAAACTTTAATAATGAATTCTAAAGTAGTGTATTACTCACTTTTGATTTAAATGTACTGCTATATACACAAAAGTGTAATAACATGTGGTTTGCAAAAACTTTAAACAAATAAGGTACTTTATACCAGCAGTATTCCCTTTACACAGCAATAAAATATTTATTGTAAATCTCAACTTAAACATTAATGTAATCAAATCAAATATTAAAACAAAGCTATTTGCCACTGCCAGGGCATTACCTTTTATCTAGCTTGTTAAAACGAGTCCAGTTTTCTTGTTTTTTTTTCCTTAACAGGTATCAACAGGTGTCTTTTAGCAGCAGAAACAGTCTATGTAGTCAGATGTCATGAGATATAAGTCGACCAACGTTGCTTCTCTGATAGTAGCTTAGGTTTGGTCATGCCATGGTTTCCCACGTACACTAAGATTGCATTAAACAGAGGTAAAGCCCAATTTATACTTCTGCGTCGAACTTACGTCGTACCCTGACGTGCATCTCTCCAAAAATGTAACAACGCGTCAATTCTACGCGTACCGCAAGCGCTGTGATTGCTAGAACCGCTCCACGGGTTTCACATGCTCCCTCTGCATGTGTAATTGCGCGTCAACGCGGACAACGACGCAGAAGTAAAATCAACCAACGCGTAGTGTATAGCGTAAGTCCGACACAGAAGTATAAATCAGCCTTTTAGAGTGAGGTGAAGTGGTCGAGCACAGGTGCAGCGACAAGCGGGTGCGTTCTCTGAAACTGTTGCGGTCATGCTCGCCTCACGCGCTCGCCTCACGCACGCGCCCGCGCCCGCCCGTTGCCGAAGTTGAATTGTCTAAAAGGACTTTGATTGTCTATAACTTTTTGTACACGACGCGCAGTACAAATCATTGGAAGAGAGACTGATCCTCGGCTCGCTGTTTGTGAGTTTCCAATATTTAAATAGTTATCAGGACATCAACAGAAGGGAATTCACATTGCAGAGCATCCCCGCTAAACTGCAGGCACATCAGGTAAAGTTATGTATAATTTTAATTTAAGTTAAAAAGACTACAGCTGCGTAGCGCACAGAAGCCGTTGCCATGGTTACTATCCATAGAGCGCCTGTCATTCACTCGCGGAGCGCTGTCTCCCTTTCTGTTCACCTGAGAGAACCTGCCAAAGCCTCTCCACTGCTGGTTTGGGTGGGTAATTTGCTGGCTGACCAACATCCCAGCCCTCCTGTGATCCATGGTTTGACTGTAGGCCTATGTCCTATTCAGAGCCAGTGTACAACGGACTTATAAAAAAAAAAAAAAAAAAAAAAAAAAAGAAACTGCGTTAACGTGCGATACAAAAATTGTCGGCATTAATTAATAAATGCGTTAAGCAAAACCGATTATTACTAAAATATCTTAATAGAGCAAAACCGATTATTACTAAAATATCTTAATAGAGCAAAACCGATTATTACTTAAATATCTTAATAGAACAAAACCGATTATTACTTAAATATCCTAATAGAGCAAAACCGATTATTACTAAAATATCTTAATAGAGCAAAACCGATTATTACTTAAATATCTTAATAGAACAAAACCGATTATTACTTAAATATCCTAATAGAGCAAAACCGATTATTACTTAAATATCTTAATAGAGCAAAACCGATTATTATTTAAATCTCTTACTGGAACAAAATGATTATTTAAATCTCTTGCATAAAACGGATTAATATTTAAATCTGTTAACAGAATAAAACCGATTATGTAAATCTCTGAATAGAACAGAAACAATTAATATTCAAATCTCTTAATATAATAAGCCCGTTTGTGTAAGGCTGCTTTGAAACCGTGTGTATTGTGAAAAGTGCAGTACAGGAACATTTGACTGGAGTGAATTGTGGGATTGATTTGTCCATTAGGGAAGCGTGTTCCCTGCAGGAGCTGCGTGTCGTCCAGGTAGGGAACTGACTAGGTTAACTAGTTCCTGTCGGATGAGCACGCGTGCATGTTGTTAAATGCTGCTGTTTTAATTACATTCATAACAGGGACATTAATTTGCAGTAATTGGACAGTTTGACCTTCAGCCGGGTCGACTCATCCAATTCATTATTTTCCCTTCTAGTTTTGTTTATGGCTGTATTGATTTAGAGCACAACATTCCTCTCTCTCTCTCTCTCTCTCACACACACACACACACACACACACACACACACACA